>CM044001.1:96089519-96124519 GCA_024085815.1 Flaveria linearis | reverse complement strand
TTAATTAATATAATAAGTATTAAAAAAAAAACACATAAGATAAAACTTCTAATAACACTTAGGTCCTAACTCAAAGATCATGGGTAAACGTATCATGGGACCAACAAACCTACTGATGGTCATTAGATATACTATTGACACCTAAGAGTACATTGCACAAAGTTTAACAATTTGTAGATCCCCTACTCCTCTAGTGTCTTTAGTTACGCTTATGTAGATGCTCGTTGAGTTGCTGTGTCCAAATGATTGTGATCCATCACATGTTATTGTGTGCTTGAACTTATCAGTTGGAATTCCAAGAAAAGATATACGGTTGCCCAATTGAGTATCAAGATAGAGAATCGTGCTCTTGCTTGTTGGGTTAATCTTGATGGTTAAGTCGGGTCACGGGTCGAACGGGTCAGCTAGTTTTAAGTAGTTTAAAGTTGACAAAGTCATGCGTTAGTTGTGTAATTTGGTAACTTAAAAACATGAGATAGTACCAAGAAGATAGGAGTTAGTTGTTCCCATGATTTAGTCCACGTTCATGCATGTAGTTTATATATATGTATGTTGAGTCTTGAATAAAGCAGTAGAAAAGTTGAGCAGTAAAATTATCTCTTGTATGTGTTTTTAGTGTGTGTTTCTTGGACCTGAACCAACATTGCTCACACTACTGCTAAGCTTAGATGAACCATATATTTTTTTCATGGGTTGCGTATTCCTCTTATTAGTCCATCTTATTTGTGCATGACAACATCACAACTATGTGATTAGTTGTCAATCATCTGTTTGATGAGTACCCAATACACATACAGATTGATATGTCGTACATGGTTTAGGGTCATACTCTTAACGTTTACTATATTGTCATCCTTTAACTTGCTGATTCCATAACTAAATAGTTGTCTTTCATACGATTTAACATTCTTCGATACAAACTTCATGTTACTGCTCCTGTTCAACTTCAAGGAACATATTAGAGTTTCATCATGTTAACTATATTCCTTGCTGTTGACTTTCTAACTTCTACCGGTAATCAATTAGATGTTCAATTTTTTTAAGTAAGAGATATTTTCTTAATCTATAAATATAGATGTGGGCTCACTTGTATCTCTACTACTTATATAATACATAATCAATGGGTAGAATTGTAAATTGACCTAGGTATGTAAGACGCGCCTGCTTGCCTCCCCCTCATTCGGTTTCTGATCCTCCCTACTGTCGTTGGCCGGACGTTCGTGACCTCCCACCTCCCTTCAGAAATCATTTCCATGGCGCTTCCGCTAGCCTATCCTTACCGTCTATTACACGAGCTAATAACAATGACCTCCCAACTCCAATGGTGTTTATAAACGCTTGTGTTCGGTCTAATTTTCATGGCCCCTCCATCTTCGATTGGTTCTTCAAGTGAAGATATGTTTGTGTTAGGTCCAATTTTCCAAAACGATTGTCAAACAGGGGCACACACATTTCTTTGATTTCATCCATCAACAACTTTCAACCGACTGGGTTTCTACTTTTTCAGGTGCGTATTTTAATTTAGGGCTTCAATCTTCTACCTCCTTTTCAGTAGTTAAGTTTTGAAACCTTATTATCTTCTTGTTTGCTGGTGTGTATTAAAGTTTTTCTTTTGTACTTATGCCTTGTAGATGTGTAGCAAAGTGATCCAACCCGTCTCAATAGTGGTAGGTATTGAAATGTTATTATCTTCTGTCCAATTGATTTTCTGTCCAACCAAGCTCGTTAGTGGTAGCATAAATTTATTATCTTCTGTCAAATTGAATCACTGACAATTAAAGGATTTCTAAAGGATATGAGGGAAGCTACAAACAAGGGGTGAGATATGAGCCTTTTGTTTGGGTCTGTAAAGGTCTTTAGAAATATTATCAAATCTCTGATTCCATTTGATGTTGTTTCCATTATTAGTTGTTGCAGCATGCGGGTCATTCGCTGCTGATAGGGAGATTTGCTGGTAGGGTTTGGTAGTTCAACGGATGGTGATACATATAGATATAGTTTTAAGGAAAGAGATCAATCAGATGAAGATAGGTTTGACCCATGTAAATATAAGCCACGAAGAGAGGTTAGCAGTGGGAGCTCCTCAAAAGCAGGGTCATCTCGTTATGGAAGGTTTGATTCTTTACTTGCATTGCAAGTTGTTTTAATTGCAAAGCTTTCATATAATACAACTTGAGTGTTCCAATACAAAAGTAAAGAAATATATTACACAAGTTAAGATGTGATGATTTTGACCTTTTTGTTTAATTTGTAAAACATTAATCATCAGAAAATGGTTATACCAATTTGTGTAATGGAAATGATGGGGTGATAAAGATTATAAACATAACAAATAAGATACTATAAAGGTGGGACTTATTTGTATAAGAGAATCAAATGTACATTTTAGAAATCAGGGGTTAGAAAGTGTGAATATAATTTATGGAAAAAGTTCTTTTAGAAGCTGCTTGAGGAAGCATACATGATTAGCCTTGGAACAGCGTTTGTGAAGAACTGGCAGAATTACAACTTCCACCACTTCCTTGTCCCAATTCCCAAATAAGCTTTATTATGGTACATAATTGATCTGTATCTTGATACCAAAAAATTAATTATATGTTGGTCAACCACTTTAGTTTGTCTGGTTTAAATCTGGCTTCTACTGAGTTCTTGCCTTAATCCCTTGAAGCCACCTCACTGTCATTAGCTGGTCCTAATGGTCTTACTGTTTAGCATAGTATTGGTGAGGCCGTGAGTTTTCCTTAAAAGGTTCTCATGGTCAACAAAAAAAGAAACACTCTCTGTGTTCTTTATGATAGTAGAGTAATTAACGGATACAATAGAAGAATGTTAATATGATTCTAATGTTTATAGAAGCTAAAGCATCATAATAATGCTTATTTGGTTGCAAAAGATTGCCAAGTAATTTATGCAATCAAGTGCACTTGGGATGGAGCTGTAATGTAAAATAAAATCATTAGATCATACTATGGCATTTTTATTGTGACAACCATATGAAGATCTTTATGTTAATATTTTCTTGATCATAGTGACATACGATCTGCAATAGAAGACCTTGTTTGTTGTTGTCAACCCCAACTGCTTCTTGATGATCTTGGTTATAATTTGCAGCAAGTTGTTATAAGTTACTTCAATGGATTTGTACTTTATTTTTTTGAACTGAGGTTGACAGGTAATTTTGTGCAGTTTGGTTAAATGAGTACAATTTGTTCTAATAATTTAGCCCATAGCGTTGCTTTCTTTTTACAAAACAAAATTGTTTCATCAACTTGCTCACTTTACAAATACAGTATGCCATGAAGGTATAATGTTTTAATCCAACATATTTTGTAGGCCTTTGCTCGGCTTAGTGTTGTTTATAGTGAAACCTATATGTTGAATAAACTTGAGTGCAAGGTCTTCATGTTTTGTTTTTCTGAACCTTGATAATTTAATAATTTACTAGGTAATAAACATCATTAAATTCACAAAATAATAGGTGGAGTTTGATGAAGAAGGCAAGGTCTGTAGTGTTACTTCAGATGGTGAAACAATCAAATGCAAGAAAGTTGTTTGTGATCCTTCTTATCTGCCTAACAAGGTACAATTCTTTTGGCTTTTGTCTATTATTAAACAATTATGATCTATTTTTTTTCTTGGTCAATTGTCGTTTTAAGTGGGTTTTATTTTGTTAGCATCTGCCTGAGTTGTCTACCATGTATCCGTAACAAAACAGAGGGTTGAGTTTTACAAGCCCCACGTCACTCATTATTTTACAAAACAGAGGGTTGAGTTTGGGCACTTATATTTTGTTATCTATCACAGATGACAAATAGGTTGAAACGGGAAGGCAAAATGTATAAGTTTTTGAATGGGTTGGGTTGGGCTGGCTTGACCCACTTGCACTTTTTTCCCCTTAAAAATTAAGTTTTGTTTCTAGATAAATGCAATTTAGTAAGTTTGTGTTCATTACTTGAGACTTTTAAACAACTTAATTATATAAGCTTACCTTGTTAGACACTAGAAAAGTGTAATTTATAGAAAAGTACATTAAATAAAAACATGAAACCATTACATATCACAAACGGTCGTCGTATCATGCGGGTTTGTTTAATATACCTATATAAACATTAAAGAGTGACATGATTGTAATTTTCACATGGATTAATGTTAGCTACCATTAACTCGTAATTCATTGCAGATGCATTCGATCAACAAGATGTTTACTAATTGGAATTAAGTAGGGGTTTAGAATTTTTCTATAATAGGCAATTTAGTATTCATATGTAACATGGTGTAAGGCGACTAGAATCAATAGCTTGTCTTGGTTTCATGTTGTTTTGTTCAGACCTTAATGTTAGCACTACATTAATTCTTTTTCCTATTAATTTGTTTGTATTCAATTGCAAGTACATGTTGAGTGGTAGTTTATGGAGCTCTTTAGTAAGTACAATAACCTTCTCAAGCTCATCTGGATCCCATTATCTTTCTCTACTATGTTTACCAACTATACATAAACTATATTTACCAAGTATACAATATTCCTCTTGTTATTTTTAATACTACGTTTTAACGGTTATCTTTCTCTAAGCAATACTTAATACTTGTAAAATGTCAACTCCGCGGCATCGCGCGGGCTCATACTAGTAGATGGTGAAACATAATACAAAATATTGATCCCTATTTTCTCTCTACTTTCATCTTACATCCTTTTACTTATTTTTATAAACTAGGTATATTTACTCTCTACTTTCATCTTACATCCTTTTACTTATTTTTATAAACTAGGTATATTCTAACTCACACGTTGCGCGAGTAGTAACCTGTTTTGAAACCATGTTTTTTCTAGCACAAACGAAATTTAAGGCTCAGAATAGGTAGCCCGTTATAGCTGCAACCTAGTGGACATGCCACGCCAACAAACGGATACCTTTTTTAACTTCATCATGGCCTGTATATGTACCACATAACCCAAATCAGATCACAAAATAAGCGGTGTTAAATACAAAATCGTATTTCTAACATTTTTGATGCACCGTTGACACGACATGTCTCAAATGAAATCCAGACAACAAAGTTGTCAACCCGAAAAGTTGCATCAAATTATGTAAAAGGCCAACGGATCCCATCATTGACATAAAAAAACACTCTACAGACCTATGTGTCAGATAGAAAACAATCCATCATCATCAACGTCTTACAAATGACCATGGCAAACAACACCAAGCATACATCTATCATCATAAATATCGCCAAAAACCCCAAATAGCAGTGGTGCTCATCCCAATGATGGTCTTAGATGGATAACAATCCATCATCATCAACATGTTACAAATGACAATGGCAAAGAACACCAAGTATACATTCATCGTCATGAACATTGCTAACAACCGAAAATGACAGGGAAGTCAGAGCAACCATTGTCTCCACCACCACAAGCAAGCAAGTACACATCCTAATTTCATAAAGGCCTAGAATTCTTATAATACTCTTGGAGATAAAATCGATCAATGAATCAAAAGCCCATACACTATCATCACCCTAACCACTGACTCCCTCACCATCATCACCCCCATCATTATCATCACCCCCGTGACAATGCGACGACCCCTCACTGTCATCACCCCCACCACCGGCCGTAACACCAAAACTCAGACGAACCCCATAACCTTTATGGCCCCGACAAGCCCGTTAAGTGATGACAACGACTCAATGGTTGTTGCATGTTATAGATCGGGAAAGAAAGAAATGATTTGAGTGCAAAACCACCGTTGCCATGGCTAACCTTTTAGGGTTTCACCGGTAGTAGTGGCGAGCATTGACGGTATGTTGTAGCAGCGGTGATGGTGTGACAGTGGAGGCATGACGATGGTGGTGAAAAGGTGGCGGCCAAACAGTGGCGGTACAATGGTGGGGACCAGATGGTGGCGTTGAGACGAAGCGTCTTCTTTCTGCCCATTTCTACTTCTCTCTCTACATAACATGAAGGAGAAGATGCACTCAAATAGATAAGAGAGTAAAGTTATCAAAATAACCTGTGCAGAGGTGTGTAGGTCAGGAGAAGATGCACACCCTAGGCGTAGTGAAATACCAATACTACCCCCAAGACACTGTTCATTGAACTTGCAAATTTAACATATAGGTTAATAATATATTATATTTAAAAGAAGTTTTGCGTTTTATTTATAATAAATAACATTTTTACTTGCCCTGATTCTCCTTCTAAAATTAATAGACTTGCTATTTTATTATTTGATGAAAAACGAAGATGGAATTATAAACTAAGGGTGTGTTTGGCGTTGCTTTTTAAAATCTACTTATTGGCTTATTGATTTTTCTAATAAGTTATTAAGTTAGTATGAAATAACTTATTAACTTATTAACTCACAACAATCACATTGATAACGCTATAAAATGGTTTTTTTTTACTTTTTAAAAGTTAAAAAGTTAAAAGTTAGTAAAAAAACACTCCCAATAAATATATGAGTTAAATAAAATATATTTTTTTATTTAGTGATATATTAGGTTAGTGACCTATGTATTATATGAGTTGAATAAAATATATAAAAAAATTATTTAATTTTTTTAATTCAAAAAATCATTAACTATCAAATCATATGATATGTACACTTTAAAATTTGAGTTGTGATTATTAAAAAATCAAGTTTTAGACTATTAGGATATTATTATCATATTAAATAAATATTTTTTTATTTATAAAAATATTAACAAATTTGTAAAGTTTGACTTAATTAATTGATTTTTTATTTATATTGTTTAAAATAAAAATTAAAAAATAAGATTAAGTTTAGACAATTTGACATTTTATTACGGTGATGAGACATAAACAAATCCTAAGTGGACATTTTTTGAAAAAGGTCATATGTCATTTAAATAAGTTTTTTATTAATATGTATGGATCAGTGATTAGTTTCTATAAACAACTAATTAGTTATAAATGTTTTTTTGAGTAAAAACGGGGTGTTGAACTACAAATTAGTGTGCTAGATCAAAAAGTAAAACCGAATTCAAAAAAGGGCTCGCACGGGCCTGGGTTTTTGAAGTTGCATTCGTGTCCGCGACACGTGCGGGCACACACGAGTTCGCTGGAAATCCAACCTTTTTCCCCATTTTTGCACCCCCCTGCGCGCGGGTAGTACTTGTGACAAAATATGTCATAAGGATACACTAGAGTGATAAAAAATTACTTATAAACCAAACATCACTTTGTCCCCACACCAATGTGGGACAAAGTGTTCAATATAATCTTAAACATACATTTACACACACCCAAATATACTTAAATTTTATATATAACTATAAAATACATATATAAAGCATATATAAATTACTTATATTTAATTACATATATAAATATAATTAAAATATAGTTAAATCCGGTCCAACCGGTCCGACCGGTCCGACCGGTCCGACCACCAAACCAGTAGGGCGTCCGGTTCGACGTCCGATCCGGTTCTGAAAACATTGATCCGAACACAATCAAAAGCTATGCGAGTGATCTGTATCTGACTCACACTCTCTTAAACTATGCGAGTGATTTGCTTTTTGCTCTGATACATGAAGTGTGTGGTTCTTTAACTTCACCTCACCAAGGGCCTATGCCCTCTTGCAACTTGTATGTCCTTTTGCATCAGCTTATTAACCCTAAAATAATCTTTTTATTCCTGCGATCTTCTTTCAAATCTTTCAAGCAAGAAACTTTGGTATCATCTTCAAACCTGCAGTCACTTTCAGCAATCAAAGAGCTCAACCCGCAGATCTCTTTGCATAAGTTTTCTTGTTTGATTCTTTCACTTTCCACTTTTCTTTTGCACCCAGATGCATAGTAATCTTCAAATCACTACACCCTAGTTGGTGTTCTTGAGTTTTTACTATCTTTTCTGTTGAAATATCCTCTGTTTTTCTTTTAAATTTATGATTTTTGCCATCTTTTTCTTGTTTTTTAGCTGAAGTTTTTGTGGGTTTTCATTATTTAAGCATATCCCCTTCTGGGTACCTACAAAGTTCCATCTTTTCTTTTTCAATCCAGAAAAAAAGAACACTTTTTTAACCTTATCTACTTCTTGTTCACCTTTGAGCATAATCATGAGGAACCCACTTAGGGTTTGTGAAGTTTGTGTGATAGTTGTGTTGATTCCATTCCTGTGTTGGATGGAATCAGTGGATGGAATAGGGGCTAATTGGGGAACACAGGCATCTCACCCTCTGCCTCCAGACACAGTTGTGAGGATGCTATTGGATAATGGGATCCAAAAAGTGAAGCTTTTTGATGCAGATTATGGTGCTTTAAGAGCTCTGAGTAAGTCTGGAATTGAAGTGATGGTTGGAATCCCTAATGACATGCTTGCTATTATGGCTAGTAGCATGAAGGCCGCTGAGAAATGGGTTTCAAAAAATGTGTCAACACATCTGTCTAATAGTGTTGACATCAGGTTAGTAGTTCATTGATTTAAACTTGTTGCTAATCTTATGTCAATATTGTTGATACTTTCACATGTTTATATTTTCGGAGGCTCTGAGCTATGATTGTTGTGTTGGTTGTTCTTTAATAGGGTAGTCCTTCGATTTGTAGCTTTATTTGATGTTAATATGGAAAAAAGAAAAAAACTTACTCATGTAGCAGGAGAAGATTATTGACCTAATTTTGATATGTTAAAGTCGCTTTAAAACATGTTCCTGTGAAAAGAAAAAAAAAATTATGAAAGACTTTTTATCCTTGGTGGTCAGGATTTGATGAAGTGACGTTACAAGTGCTTAAAAATAATAATGTGGATTGTGTTTAAAGCAATCAAAATTGATTTAATTGTGTTTCACGTTACCAAAAGAGTCTACATGACATCGACGTTAACAAAAAAATACCTACATAGCCTCAATACAGATAATCGTTCTGCTAGACTGCTAGTAACTGAGGCTTGTCACTGATTTCACGGCTACGTGTATTTTAAACAAGTTGAAACACTTTAATATATCAAAATTATGTTGGAGGACCTTTTCTTGTAAAATAAAACAAAATTTTAGGCTTTTCTGTGGTGCTATCTATTTATTAAGGGTAGAGATAATTTATGTTCTTTTGCTTTAAGAAGAGGAAAAGAAGACCTTTTGTGTCATTATTATCCATTTTATATGTAAATCATGACTTTGATGGCATTCAAAATGCAAAAGTTGGAACCTTTAAGATATGGAATAGGTTCTTATGAACACTTTCTGTCCATACTATATACATTAGACCTATATTGCTTTTGAATTAATTAAAATGGGTACCTGTTATTGTGTTTAAACCATGGTTTGGATCGAAAAGCTTTTCTACTAGTTAATATAAGGTCTTTGATCTAGTCTTTTCAGCTTATGAGGCAAGAATACATTAGCTTCTAATGATATAAATCTTTATATTGTTTGGGGTTATGTATCACACATAATGTTTTGTCTGGATAATGTTTATTGTGTCGACTGTGGCTGCGTGACAATGATACACCTTGAAAGTTTTTCTTGACTTGAATTTTTGACCATTACAGGTATGTGGCAGTTGGGAACGAACCGTTCTTGGCAACATATAATGGTTCCTTTTTAAGAACCACTTTTCCAGCTCTCCAGAACATTCAAGCGGCTCTGGTAAAAGCAGGGCTCGGGGGCAAAGTTAAAGTCACCGTCCCCCAGAATGCAGATGTTTACTCCTCGAATGCAGGCCCATCCAGTGGTGATTTCCGGGCCGACATCCATGACTACATGTACAAAATCACCAAGTTCTTGAATGACAATGGGTCTCCTTTCACAGTCAACATCTACCCGTTCATAAGTCTTTATATCGACTCCAACTTCCCAGTTGATTATGCATTCTTTGATGGTCAAGGGACTCCTGTTAACGATGGTGGCACCATCTACACCAACATGTTTGATGCCAATTATGATACCCTCGCGTGGGCCCTACAGAAGAACGGGTTTCCTAATATGGGAATCATAGTAGGAGAAATCGGGTGGCCTAGTGATGGGGATCGGAATGCTAACAACGAGTATGCTCAACGGTTCATGCAAGGGTTCATGACTCATATAGCCGGTGGGAAAGGGACGCCTATGCGACAGCAGCCCATCGAGGCATATTTATTCAGTCTGATTGATGAAGACCAAAAAAGCATTCAGCCCGGCAACTTTGAAAGGCATTGGGGAGTGTTTTACTACGATGGGCAGCCGAAATACTCACTAAACCTCGGAACAACCAATACTGGGGCCCTCATTCCCGCCCGAAATGTAAGGTATCTACAGAAGAAGTGGTGTGTCCTCAAGGATTCAGTTAAACTGGATGACCCATCAATAGCTCAGTCGGTTAGTTACGCGTGTGCACTTGGGGATTGCACGAGTCTCGGGTATGGAACTTCTTGTGGTAATTTAGATGCTAGCATGAACATTTCATATGCTTTTAACAGTTACTACCAGATAAATAATCAGCTTGATGAGGCTTGTAAGTTCCCTAATGTTTCCACCATCACGAAAGACGACCCTTCAACTGGGACCTGCAGGTTTGTGATCATGATCGAGCCTTATTACGGGGGCGCTGACAGAAGGCTAGGTTCAGGCGGGTTTCTTGCAGGACTGGTACTGTTATTGCTCATGGTTTTGTAAATGACTCGTGGTGTTTTATGTATCAAACTAGTAATCTTTTGGTGAAGAGTTTCGGTCTGATTGGGACTTTGAGCTCTTCCGTCTTGTATGCAACTTTTTGGTTTCATTTGGTTTTGAGACTGTTCTCGTGACGAATTTGTAATATTTTGGTCAAAAACTGGCGTCTTTAGCAGTGTCGTACTTAGTTTTTCGGTCACTTCGATTTAGTATCTTTTGGTTAGAAGCCAACATTAAAAATGTTCATACACAGGTACAACTCAATGTCAAAAGTAGAACTTTATTTCTTCTTTGGGGCATTTTGGAATTCTAGTGTTGTGAACATATGTTTGGTGTGCAAAAACCGGTTTGGACTTGACAACTGCAGCCCAAAGCCGGAGCGGAACCAATCCGACTGTATGCCCTTTGGTTCTGGTCATTGGTTTTTCATCCATTGGATTATGGTCTGCGTTCTGGTTCAGTCTAAAACTTGTTTAAATTGGACCAAACCGGAACCAATCCAAACTGCTTTGACTTACCATTTTTTTTCCTTCTCCTACCCTGCCACATGGTGCTACATAACTCATACTTCGCATGGTGTTACATGACCCGACAGACTAGAACCGAGCCGAACTGGCGACTACAGAGGCTAATCGGGTCTAGTTTTTAATATGTGACTCGTGGCCCGGGTAATTATCACCTTTGTTTTCAAATTAGTAATATAATGTAAACAAAATTTGCAACACGGATGGTCCTTCATGCTAGAAGATGTTAAATTATCTTGATTCTTTATGCTAGTAGATGTTAAAGAATCTGTTAATTTTGTTAGATAACTAAAGTACTCTTTTATTGTCAAAAAATTAAATGACTAAACTTTTAATAAAAAAAACAAATTAAAAACAAAATGACATTGAAAAACCAACGACTTTTTCGTCGTTTGTCCATTCCCAATCATATGGCAATAACACGCAACCGGTTATATGGACCAATGCCACGAGCCATCTCCACCTTATACCACCTCCTTCCTGATTGGAAGCGGATTTGGGTTGTGAGAACATCATATGCGGTTGTTGGAGGGTCCTTGGTAACCTGGTGGTCAACAATTATAATCGCTCAAGCTTATTGCCCCAAATAAATGATGGAACAAAGGTGGAGAAAAATAATAGCAATGTTTTCAAAACCGGATCGGATGTCGAACTGGACGCCTTACTGGTTTGGTGGTCAGACTGGATTTAAGAACATGATGATGTCATAATTATATATTTAGTATATTATATATATAATTATATATATATATATATATATATATATATATATATATATATATATATATAAAATATAAGTAATTTATATATGTATTTTATAAACAAACAAACAAACATACCCAGTATATCTCACTCATAGAGTAGGGTCTGGGATGGGTAGGTGCTCACGAGTCTTTCCTCTACCTTGAGGGGTAGAGAGACCGCTTACAAAGAGACCCCCGACTCGATAACAAAAGCAATAGCCATATCAAACACATGCAAGCATATTATATAGCATACAACATATAATTATATAACACAAAGAAATCGAGAAATGCATTCATCACAATAAGCAGCAAGTTGCACCTATAGATGACAGATGAGTCTTTATTTACCTTTTCTACCCACAAATCCCATTAAAAGTCCTTAATTTTAATTCTGCGCCTCCACGCACTCCTATCCTCGATCATGTGCTCAGAGAGGTGCAACTCTACCATATCTCGCCTAATTATCTCATCCCAAGTCAACCTAGGTCTTCCTCTACTCCTCCTACCCTCTACGATGATGTTCTCTACTACTCTAACAGGTGCTGCCGTCGGTCTCCTCTTCACGTGTCCGAACCATCTTAATCTTCCTTCTCCTATTTTATCTATGATACAAGTCACCTCTAGCCTTTGTCGAAACACATAGTTTCTTATCCGATCCAGTCTTGTGTGTCCACACATCCACCTAAACATTCACATTTCTGTGACCTCTATTTGTCGCTCGTGCGATTTCCTTATGGCCCAGCAGTCTGTTTCGTATAACATAGCTGGACGTACTGCCACTCTATATAGTCTTCCACTTGCACCATCCTGATTGAACCTCTTATCACACAAAATCCCTGATGCTGCTCTCCACTTGCACCATCCTGATTGAACGCGGTGAGCTACATCGCTGTGTATCTCTCCGTCTTCCTGTACGTACGAGCCCAGGTATTTGAAGCTAGACTTCTGTGGGACCTCCATGCCCTGGATACTGATTTGGGTGTCCTCTTCAGCCTCACCACTAAAGTTACAGTGCATGTATTCCGTCTTAGAACGACTTATCCTTAATCCTCCGCGCTCTAGTGCTGCTCTCCACTGTTCTAGCCTCTCGTTAAGCACCCTTTTAGATTCTGATATTAAGAAAATATCATCCGCAAACAGCATGCACCATGGGACTGGCTCTTGTATAGACCTGGTCATCTCATCCAACACTACTGTGAAGAGAAATGGGCTCAATGCCGAGCCCTGATGGAGTCCCACTTCCACCGGGAAGAAGTCTGTGCCTCCAACTGGTGCTCGCACACACATTTTTGCCCCGTCATACATATCATTGATTATTTTGATATACCTCTCTGGTACCCTTCTACGTCGTAGACTTTCCCAAATGAGTTGACGCGGAACACTGTCATAAGCTTTTTCTAGATCAATGAATACCATATGGAGATCCCATTTTCTTTTCTCTATATTTCTCTGTTATCCTCCTTATGATGTGTATACTGTTGTAGAGCGTCCTGGCATAAATCCAAACTGGTTTATGTTGGATCATGATAAGACTGGTGCAACCAAATTCACTTCATAGTCACTTTTGGTACTACATTAAAGGGCTTCCGAAGCCAAGCCAGAGATCTTCCGAGAGTCTAAGGAACAACAGCTGAAGACATCTTCCGAAGGCAAAAGCTGAAGTCAACTACTGAAGACAACAACTGAAGCCAACAGCTGAAGATATCTTCCGAAGACAAAGTCTGATAAAAGAGCTGAAGACAAAGTCTGAAAGCTTCCGAAGACAAAGTCTGATGAAAGAGCTGAAGACAAAGTCTGAAAGCTTCCGAAGACAAAGTCTGATGAAAGAGCTGAAGACAAAGTCTGAAAGCTTCCGAAGACAAAGTCTGATGAAAGAGCTGAAGACAAAGTCTGCTTCCGAAGACAAAGAAGACTCCAAGCTTCGGAAGAAGCAGTCTTCCGAAGTATAAGTGCCTTCGGAAGAAGTTATTCTTCCGAAGCACTTTATCCTTCGGAAGACATTACTATGTCCAGCAGATAAAAGTATGGTCCCTGACAGTCCGCTGCAGACCTCTGATACAGCATGGCATCTTCCTAAAGAGCCATGTTGTTGACCATACTTTATTCTACTGTTCACCTTTTTATGATAGTACATGTTACCAACTTTAGTTGGTGACAAAAGGTAAGTCAGGGACATGTCCTGACTACCAACTCTCAGGCACAATGTCTGAAAGACCTCACCTAGAGTCTTGTAGTATAGATGTAAGGTTAGAGGTGTCCAGCTGGTATCAAAGTATATCCGGCTGTAGGTAGTATTATATATATCTTCTCCCTGTAACTCTTTAAGCAAGTGATTTGAGTCCAAGTGTCTTGTAATCTTTTGAGTTGAGAAGCAATATATAAAAGTACCTTGAAAATTTACCTGTTATTAAATTTTCTTACTGCTTGTTACTTGTTATATTGTGATCAACTCTTCATAGACTGCTTGCCGAGTGTTGATTCACAGTGAGTTGAGAGAAAAACCACCCGAAATCCGATCCTGCAATTGGTATCAGAGCTCCAGGCTCTTGATTGTGAGATCTTACCATCCTAATCAACCTGTTTTTTTTCTCCTCACCACAATCCACTCACTCAAATGGCTGCTCTCTCCAAGGCTGATATGGAAACTGGTACCTTGACCAAGTCCCCTATGATCACCCCTGAAGACTTTGATACATGGTGTATCAGGATGGAAGGCTTCATCAAGTGTCAAGACTCAAGGATGTGGGACTCCATTGTCAATGGTCCTTTCATACCAAGCACTACATCTGCCACTGGTAATCGTATCATTCCAAAAGATGTTGATGATTACTCAGAGGAAGATAGGAAGAGAATAGAGCTGGATCAAAGGGCTATGACTTGTCTCCAAACTGCTCTCCCCAACTCCGTCTACAGACGCTTCAAGAAGTGCAAGACTGCTAAAGATTTATGGGAAGCTTTGAAGCTGATGTACGAGGGATCCAAGGAAACTCAAGAGAACAAGAAAGATCTCTTGAAGCAGCAGTTTGAGAACTTTACTTTCAAGGCTGGTGAGACCTTGACTCAACAATACTTCAGGTATGTTGAGCTAGTAGATACTCTGGCGGATATTGGAGTAGCTCTTGAGAACAGAGACATAGTTAGGAAGTTCATGTCCTCTCTTCCTAAACTATGGACTCACTACTGTGTTGTCATCAAGAGAAATTCGGACCTTAAGACTCTTTCTCTCACAGAGTTGTATGGTATCCTAAGTGCATTTCAGATGGAGATGAACATGCAGAACTCCTCTGACCACTCCAATAACCAACAGAGTTCAGCCCTTCATGTGGTTGAAAGGGAAAGCATGGAACCACAACATCAGTTGCTATGCTACCCTGACAACTCACATACTGGACCCTTCATCACTCTACCTGAGACTCCAAAGTCTCAAAAGGTTCAACACAACTCCTTTCAGGATAGTTGTGCCTTTGTCTCTGGAAGTGGACACTCTGGTGATTTTCAATACTGCTTTGATGATCTTGAGTGCTTCAATCCAGATGATGTGGAGTACATGGACATTGTCCAGCAGATGGCTCTTTTAACTTACAGAGCGAAGAAGTTCTTCAAGAGAACTGGAAGGCAATTCCCTCAAAACCCAGTCAACAGCAAGTTTGGGTTTGATAAGAGCAAAGCAAGGTGCTACAACTGCAACCAACTTGGTCACTTTGCTAGGGAATGCAAGGCTCCCAAGAACAACCCGGGAACCCCACAGGCCTCCACACATCCCACTGCTCCCAAGCATGAAGAAAAGTCAACTGAAACAGCTGCTGTTGCTCAGGAAGTTGACTGGAGCTTCATGGTACAGGATGTGACTCCCGCTCAAGCACTCATGGCCGGAACAGATGATGATCAGGTATATGAACATCTTTGTACTGCTGCCTGTATTGCTAAAGTAAAATTGTATAAGGATTACATTTCGGAAATCAGATCTGAGGTTGAGTCTTTAAATGTGCTAAAATCTGACTTTAAAAGAGCTGAATCTGACTATCAAAGGAAAATTGATGAGTTAGAGAAAACTGTGTCTCTTTTAAAACATGAAAAGACTAACTATAAGAATCAAATCAAAGATCTGATCTCCAAACTTTCTGAAGTTCAAGCCCAGTTAGTCACAGCTGAGGCTCAGGCCAGGAAGCAAGCTATTGCTGAGCAAAGCTTCCAAACTATTCTTGCATCAACCTCTCATTCCAAAATGTTTTATCAAAACAAAGAAGGGTTGGGAACCAGTGAAATAGCTCCACCACACTCTTATGAGTCTATTAGACTACCTAGATGTGGTACTGAAGAGCAAGAGGTTCCAACTGCTGACCCTTCTCCATTGGAACTAGAGGATGAAGTAAAAATAGTGGCCTCCACAGGGGAGAAACAGGAGGATACACCTATCTCCACCTGTGATGACCAAATCCTGACCACCAAGGCAAGAAGAAGCAGAGCTAAAGCTGCTAGAAGGACTGCTAAGAAGGTTGCAGAGTCCAAGCTTAAGTTTGACCCTAAGCAAAAGGGTGTCTTCATTTCTGCCGGGTTTCAAGTGGTAGGTACTCCTGATTCAGGAAAGGAGTGTAGTACCAGCACTCCTGTCCTACTGAAGGATCAGAAGTCGAAAGGGAAAGTTGCTGATGAAGAGAAGAAATCCAAGAAACAGCAACCTGCAAGTTCCCAGAAGACTAACATTGCATGCATAATGTGTGGTCTGCACAACCACATGGCTAAAGATTGTTACTACAATCCAGCAAGCACACATTATGCAAATAATGTTAGAAAAGAAGTAGTCAGAGAAGGTTTCTCAGTTGGACCACTTCAAAAGGTCCAAATGATGAAAAAGGGAAAGTTGGTCTCGGAAGCCAAGTTGCTTTCGGAAGAAACTGCTTCTTCCGAAGGGAAAATGGCTTCGGAAGCCAAACCTTCTAAGGTTCGGAAGAACAAGAAGGCTCCCTTGAAACCATCTCAGAAGAAGACTACTTCGGAAGAAAAGGTGGTGAAGGCTTCTTCCAAAAAGAGAGAAGCTTCGGAAGAAGACCATGCTTCAAAAGCTTCAACAAGCTCATCCTCAAAGATCAACCAAAGGATGGATTGGAAGATCAAGGAAGATGCTGCAGCCCAAACCTCTTCTTCAACAATGACCTCTATTGAACCCCATTGCATATCTTTTGGTTCAATTATGTCACTATCTTTGGAAGAGCCCAAGACCTGCAAGGCTTGGGCTTCCAAACAAAACTAACCATCTCATCTTATGTGCAGGGACATCCATTTGACAAGAACAACAATATCTGGATTGTAGATAGTGGATGCTCCAGGCACATGACAGGGAACAGATCTCTCCTTCAACAATTCCAGAACTTTGATGGAGGGCCTGTCCAATTTGGAGGTGAGGCCGGAGGATATATTTCTGGCAGAGGAAGTATATCCAATGGCAGAATAAACATTGACAAAGTTCACTTTGTCAAACAGCTTGAACACAATCTGTTAAGTGTTTCTCAATTCTGTGATCAGAAGCATCAGATGCTTTTCACAGAACATGAGTGCATTATCCTCAAACCAGGGATGACAATTCCTCCGGAATTGGTGCTTCTCAGATCTCCCAGGAAAGGGGATATGTACAAGCTGGATATGAACAATGCTTCTCCTATGGGTGAAGTATCATGCTTTCTTTCCAAAGCTGATAGTGATGAGTCAACACTATGGCATAAACGCATGTGTCATGTGAATTTTAAAACAATGAATAAATTGGCTAAAAATAACTTGGTACATGGTTTGCCTAAAAAGGAATTTTTCTACAAAGATAACTGTGTTGCATGCCTGAAAGGGAAACAACACAGATCATCTCATAAATCCAAATGTGTTAACTCTATCACTACTCCATTACACTTATTGCACATGGATCTTTTTAGTCCCACAAGTATAATGAGCATTGGAAGGAAATCATACTGCCTTGTGATCGTTGATGATTTTACAAGATTTACATGGGTATTCTTTTTAAGAAGTAAAGATGAAACTGCTGAAACTTTAAAATCTTTTATTCTTAAAATAGAAAATCAAATTGATCACAAGGTTAAGATTATTAGAAGTGATCAAGGGACTGAGTTTAAGAACTTTGTTCTTGACTCATTCTGTGACTCAAAAGGGATTGCCAGACAATATAGTGCTCCCAGAACTCCTCAACAAAACGGTGTTGCTGAGAGGAGGAACATGACACTTATTGAGGCTGCTCGGACCATGTTAGCAGATTCAAAGCTGCCTCTAACATTCTGGGCAGAGGCAGTCAGCACTGCATGCTATGTGCAGAACAGGGTTCTTGTAGTTAAGCCCCATGGAAAAACCCCTTATGAGTTATGGAACAAGAGGCCACCGTTCATTGGCTTTCTAAGGTCCTTTGGCTGCAGGTGTACCATACTTAACACAAAGGACAACTTGGCAAAGTTTGCTGAGAAGTCGGATGATGCTATCTTTATTGGATACTCTTCTAGCTCCAAAGCTTATAGAGTGTACAATATTAAGAATCAACAATTTGAGGAGTCATCCAACATAGTTGTTAATGAGCACACTCCTTGTGTTAGGGGGAATGGACCTGAGTATATCTTTGATTTAGAATTGTTTCCAAACTATTCTAAACCATCTTGTGAGAATGTTTCAGCTGGAACAGGTGCTCAAAGTGATGCTGATGCTGATGCAGGTCAACTATATGAGCTTCCCAGACCTATTCCAAATTCTCCAAGAGCTGAAGGGCAACAAGCTTCAACTATTCACAGATCTGACAGTGTAACTATCTCCAGAAATAGTGAAGCTTCAACAAGTGAATCACTTGATCAACCTCAAAGTTCCTCAGGTGATCCACTACAACACCAGGTTGAGGGAAGTGGTATTCTGAAGGAACAGGCAACTGTTAATACTACTTCACAACCAACCATTGATGATGTTTCTCAATCATTCAATCAGTCCTCATTGAATGACTCTGAAACAGCAGTTGGACAGAGTGATCCAATTCCTGATCAGAATATGTCTAACCTAGACTTATCTCTGCAATTGGAAGTGATTCCTCTTCTTAGGATTCACAACACTCATCCAACTGAGAACATCATAGGGAATGTCTCTGAAGGTGTGAGAACAAGAGGACAAACTCATCATGGGAATGTCTGCCTGTACTCATGCTTCCTGTCTCAGATGGAACCAAAGAAGGTAGAAGATGCCTTAAAGGATAGTAGTTGGGTTGAATCGATGCAGGAGGAGCTGCTTCAATTCAGAAGACAAAAGGTCTGGAATCTATGCCCACTACCATCTGGTCAAGTACCCATAGGCACTAAATGGGTATTCAGGAACAAGAAAGATGATAGAGGCTTGATTATCAAGAACAAGGCAAGACTAGTAGTTCAAGGGTACACCCAGGAGGAAGGAATTGATTATACTGATGTCTTTGCACCTGTTGCAAGACTTGAGGCAGTTAGGATCTTCCTTGCTTATGCTGCATCCAAGAACTTCACAGTCTACCAACTTGATGTCAAGTGTGCTTTTCTATATGGGGATATAGATAGGGAAATCTATGTGTGTCAACCTCCAGGATTTGAAGACCCACAGCACCCCAACTATGTGTGCAAGCTGGATAAAGCTCTATATGGGCTGCACCAAGCACCTAGGCTGTGGTATGAGACCTTGTCTCAGTTTCTCCTGAAGAATGGATACACTAGAGGTACCATTGACAAGACTCTTTTCATCAGAAAGAGTGGAAAAGACATTTTGCTTGTACAAGTCTATGTTGATGACATCATATTTGGTTCTTCAAACGACCAAATGTGCAAGGACTTTGAAAGCATTATGAAGCAGAAGTTTGAGATGAGTTCCATGGGAAAAATGGACTTTTTCCTTGGAATCCAGGTGAAACAGATGAAGGAAGGGTTCTTCATAAGTCAATCTAAGTATGTCTCAGACATCTTAGAAAGATTTGAAATGAAGGACTGTAAACCAGCCAAGACACCCATACCCAGAAACCATAATCTTTGCCCTGACCTTGAGGGGGAGGATACTGATCAACATCAGTATAGAGCAATTATTGGTTCTCTGATGTATCTCACTGCAAGTAGACCAGATATCATGTTTGCCACATGCATTTGTGCAAGATATCAGGCTGCTCCAAAGGTGTCTCACCTAGCTGCTGCAAAGAGAATCCTCAGATACCTCAAAGGAGCACCTAAACTAGGTCTCTGGTATCCAAGAAATAGTGATTTCAATCTCTATGGATACTCTGACAGTGACTATGGTGGCTGCAACATTGACAAGAAATCAACATCAGGAGGATGTCAATTTCTTGGTGGAAGGATTATCTCATGGCAATGCAAGAAACAATCCTGTGTCTCTACATCAACTGCTGAAGCTGAATACATTGCTGCTGCTAGCTGCTGTGCTCAACTGCTATGGATTCAAAATCAGATGTTAGACTATGGGTTCAACTTCATGACTACTCCTATCCATATTGACAACAACAGTGCTATCTCCATTACTGAGAATCCGGTGAAGCACTCCAAGACAAAACACATTGATATCAGGTATCATTTCATTAGAGATATTCATGAGAAACAGCTGATAAAGTTAATCAAAGTTGATTCAAATGAACAATATGCTGATTTGTTCATAAAGGCATTTGATGAACAAAGGTTTAAGTATCTCATATCAGCAATTAGGATGATAAACATTGAATAACTACCTCTTTTGAAGACCTTTTTAAATGAATAATGTCTTGTGTCAATACAATTTAAGCCCTGTTGCAAAAGATCTTTAAATTATTCCAAGTATAACTTCCTTCCGAAGAGGAATTAACTCTCGGAAGATATTCTTGAATATCTTCCGAAGCCAAAATTCCTCATTCGAAATTTTCTTCTCGGAAGAGTTTTTGGTCTCGGAAGAAGCGATTGATTCTATATCAGATCTACTTCCGAAACTTATACAACTCTCCATTCGGAAAGACAACTTTACCTTCGGAAGCAATGCCTGGCTTCGGAAGATAAAATTGCCTTAGAACGAAAATTACCTTCGGAAATGTTTTACCCTCGGAAGTAAAGATTTTTATATGTAACGGATATCTTTTGGGCCCCACTCTGTAAAAAGTAAAGATTTTGTTGATAATGTCAGATTATTTAAAATTATCCTTGCCGCCATCATCATTTCTCCGCCGTAAACCACCATACCACCCACAGTAACCCCAAAACAGTTACCCTATTACCACCACCATACCACCATTCACCCTTTTAAATAATCTTGACTTATCAATTTCATCTTCTTTTACCACTTTATAGCCCTAACTGTTCCCTTCACTGTCAAACCATAAATTTCACTCAAAATTTCAAGCTTACCTTTTCTCCAATGGCGCTAAACCCTCAGCACAACCAAGTCGCATTACTTGACTCGTCAAGGGATGCTGACTTCACCCAAATCATCACCTTTCTCACCGAATCCACCTACCTCACTGCACTCACAGTTAACCCAACCGTATACTCCAACCATATGTCAGAATTTTGGAGCAACGGAGAAACTACAGTGCTGAATGGGGTTCGAGTCCTGAGAACCAGAGTTTGTGGCCAAGAGTTGGTCATCAATGAACAGATCATCAGGGAGCATCTCGAGCTTCACGATGATGGGGCTCCTACTGAGTTCCCCAAGGAAGACTTGGAAGGCACCTATATCCTCATGGGATATGGAGGCGATGTCAGCAGGTCCACCGTATACAAGTTCAACTTCTCTTACCATTGGAAGTTCCTGCTGCACATTGTTTTGCACTGCCTCTCCAATAAATCAGGGGGTTGGGATCAAATCCCATATGAACTAGGATGCCTAGTTCATGGGTTGGTGAGAGGCCTCAGATTCAACTACTCACGATTCGTGTTGAACAACCTAATCGCCAATCTTAGCAGGGATACATTCTTCATGTATCCCCGATTTCTTCAACACATAATCAATTGTGAGATGGAACCAAGCAAGCTTGTCTGCGCAGCTGCTCTTCCTGTTCCACACATGAGGCCTACCATCTTCAAGACACTGAAGAAGATGTCCACCAACTTCACTGGACGGTACACTCCATTACCTCCAGAGATGACTGAGCGCATAGCTCCTGGTGACATCCCTGTTCTCCCCACAGGTGATGAACCCACACCAGCAACATCCACCACAATACCAAAACCTTCTTTACCCATCAAAGCCACATATCAGAGACGCCCCAAACGAACCCTTGTTCAATCTACTCTGATTGAACAAGCTCCTTCTGTTCACACCCAAAGGACTAGAGTGGAATCATGGGCTCCCACTCAGTCCGAGGTCACACCATCCTTCACAATTGACCTCAATGTGGGTTTTGAGTCTCCTCAGTCTCAAACCCCTGAGCCCGAACCCCAAGCCTTTAGCCCACAGGGTGAGTCTCTACACTCACCTGTGCAGCCTTCTAGGGACAGCCCCACCATAGGCTCAATGCCTGTAGACATTGATCAAGGTCCCGGGTCAGTAGGACTAACCACCCTCTCTTTCACTGACCTTTTACTCCGAACTGATGAAGAGATTACATCTCTCCATGGCCATGAAGTTGATCTACAACACCCACTGAGAGATCAACAGAGCCAAGAGGGATCCCTTGTCTCTAGCCCCCATCAGAAGCCTGCTACTGAGGTGAGTCCCACTGATGTGGAGGGGACTCATGTAGACTCAGCTGCCACTACTCAGAGTCTCTCATTGAGCTCTCAGGACAGTGGTAACATAATTAGGACTGAGTCTACGGCAACTTTGCCCATTGACATCTCTGAAAGAGATGACTCTGAGCAAAGGAAACCAGGGTGCCAAGAAACCACATCTGGTGGTGAGAGTGAGCATACTAGGTATGTTATCTCATCTCCCCGTGATTCTTCCTATAAAGATGAGGGAAGTATGCAACTAACACTTCAGTACTTGCTTTCTAAGGTCTCCAACCTGGAATCACAGGTGAAGATCTTAGAATCAAGGACTGCCACTCAGCAACTTGAGATTAACTCTCTCAAGGCTAAACTAGCTGAGAAACAGACGGAGAGGTCTGTTAGGCATGTACCAATCCAGGTCTCAACGACTTCTTCCTCTAGCTCATCTAGCTCTCAAGATGATGCTACCAAAAAGGGGGAGAAAGTTCAGAGACAAACACCTATGGAACCACAGACCCAACTCATTTCCACCCAACAAATCATTACACCACCTGAGTCATCTCAATCCTTTCTGGAGATTGACTCAAGGATGCTTCAAGATCTCTACAGACTTTTCACAAAGTTTGTATTGAGATCATCCCTAGAACAGCCCAGCCCCGACACCACACTTGCATACTTTGGGGCTGAGGAGCTTCAAAGACTGACTGCACCTTCTACCACTGTGGAGGAAGTTGGTCAACCTAAGGTCTTCATGGAACCTGAGATTAGCTTCGAAGGGGAAATGGGGACTGATGGCCCAGCAACTAAAACAGATGGGACAGAATCTGCAGCAGTCTCATCTTCCGAAGCTCTAGCTGAGGCTTCCGAAGTTTACATGGAAGCCTCGGAAGAACAAGACAAGTCTTCCGAGGCCGAAATAGAAGCTGCGGAAGGCTTATTTCAGATGTCCGAGGAACTGACCATCACAGATGTCATTGCTGAAATTGCATCTGAGGTGAGCAGGGAGGACATTTCTGATATACCTCCAACCCAAGCACCAGCTGAACTTCTCTCTCAATCACAACCCTCCATCCAAGAACCACCACAGTCAAGCACAATCAAAGACAAAGGCAAAAGAAAGTTGACTGCGGAAGAGCTTCAGGAGGAGGAGAAGATTGAGAAGGCCAAAAAGAAAGGTCGGTTTCCTACTGAGAAGCTGTTAGCTGCTAGTTCTAAGGCAGCTGCAGCCAATCAGGAAGAAATCAACCTAAAGAGAAGAACAACACTCATTGACCAGCTCATCAGCCTAGGAGCTGTCAATGAGGAAATACTCCTGCTACCACTAGAGGAGTTGGTGACTTTGGAGAGGTCAACCAGGCTACAACAAGAAAGGGAAGCCAGGTTGGCCTTAGAGAAGGCAGAAGAAGAGCAGAGGGAGGCAGCCCTGAAGCTGAGAGAGGAGAGGATCAAATTCCTACTCTCAAGAGGCTTCAGTCTTCCTGAACTGTCTCCACATGATGATGATATGATCCTGCTGCTCCACAACAAGGAGCAGGATCAAATGGAGAAGGAAAGGAAGAAGGCTGCTAGGGAGAAGTTGAAGGTGAAGAGGAAGAGGGAGGAAGAGAAGGAGGTCACTGCTGCCAAGAAGTCAACTGACAAAGCCTGGATGAAGGACTACCTCCGGGCTCATGGCTTCTCTGGTAGGCAGGTGGGGCCTATGTCCGAAAGGACACTCCAGCGGATAGTCAGTGAAATAAAGGCTGACATCCGTTTGGGGAAGAGAAGGGAGATGTATAGGAGGGTAAAGGGAACGGTCTCAACCCCAGCCACTCAACCACAACCACAACCCACACCAGAACCAACCCCTTTTCCCATTAAACCCGAACCCACTGATGAAACCTTCACCCCTCAACCCACAACTCTACCCAAACCTACCACATCACCTCAACCACCCAAACTACCCATCCTAAAACCCAAGACTCAACCCAAAACCACTAAACCTAAGCCTACCCAACAACAACCAAGACCATCCCCTCAGCCTCCTAAACATCTCTCCTTTGAGGAAATAAAGGAGTTCAAGACGAGGCTCATTAACTGCACTACCTTGAGCAGTATCTCCTGTGAGGGAGAGCTTATCAACATCACCTATGTTGATGACTCTTCAAACTCCCTCACCCTAGACAAATTTCTTGAATTGCCTAGAGACACCTTGGGCTAGGCTGCAAGACTTCTTGGTCTCAACTTCGATACCCTCAATGCTGAGGAGAAGAGAATAAGAAGAAGACTGGTGACTCTGCTGGATACCAGGAAAGAGGACAGGATTTCTGGTCAATCTCCTGGACCTAGAAATGCAATAATCCAGTGGAGGTTCGATGAACCTTCTCACAACTTTGTTGTGGAAAGGGAGAATGGTGAAACCAACATGCTTAATGCCACTTCTCTACTGCATCTCAGCAGATTTGATCTTGCTGAGCTTGCAGAGAAGCCATTCTCCAATCCCTCCAACTCTGAGACTGCTGCACACATCAGAAACCACATCAGTGGTCTCCACTTGGCTGAACGAAGTAGAAGAGCCAAGATTGAAGAAGAGTTGAAGCTGAAAAGAGTGGAAGACAAGGAAAGATCAAACACCAAAGGCACAACCTTTCTACAGATGGTGGAAGGTCCTGAATTGGAACCAATAGTTCGATGGGAATATGACTATACTTCCCATCAACTAACTCTTTTCAGAGGGCTACAACAGAGGGTACACATCATCCAAGGTGACAGAGTAGAGGTTCTGTCCACCAAAGATTTGTACAAGATTCTCAGCATCACAGCAGGAAAGAATGAAGATACTGATAAACACCTGCTTTCCTTGGTGCTGAGAGCTTTGAGAAGAAGAGAGAAGTGAAGTTTTGGTAGCATCAGCCTAGGGGGAGTTTGTTGGATCATGATAAGGCTGGTGCAACCAAATTCACTTCATAGTCACTTTTGGTACTACATTAAAGGGCTTCCGAAGCCAAGCCAGAGATCTTCCGAGAGTCTAAGGAACAACAGCTGAAGACATCTTTCGAAGGCAAAAGCTGAAGTCAACTACTGAAGACAACAACAGAAGCCAACAGCTGAAGATATCTTCCGAAGACAAAGTCTGATGAAAGAGCTGAAGACAAAGTCTGAAAGCTTCCGAATACAAAG
Source organism: Flaveria linearis (assembly GCA_024085815.1). NCBI lineage: Eukaryota > Viridiplantae > Streptophyta > Magnoliopsida > Asterales > Asteraceae > Flaveria > Flaveria linearis. The sequence goes on along the minus strand of CM044001.1, from coordinate 96,098,803 downwards.
TCTGATGAAAGAGCTGAAGACAAAGTCTGAAAGCTTCCGAAGACAAAGTCTGATGAAAGAGCTGAAGACAAAGTCTGAAAGCTTCTGAAGACAAAGTCTGATGAAAGAGCTGAAGACAAAGTCTGCTTCCGAAGACAAAGAAGACTCCAAGCTTCGGAAGAAGCAGTCTTCCGAAGTATAAGTGCCTTCGGAAGAAGTTATTCTTCCGAAGCACTTTATCCTTCGGAAGACACTATGTCCAGCAGATAAAAGTATGGTCCCTGACAGTCCGCTGCAGACCTCTGATACAGCATGACATCTTCCTAAAGAGCCATGTTGTTGACCATACTTTATTCTACTGTTCACCTTTTTATGATAGTACATGTTACCAACTTTAGTTGGTGACAAAAGGTAAGTCAGGGACATGTCCTGACTACCAACTCTCAGGCACAATGTCTGAAAGACCTCACCTAGAGTCTTGTAGTATAGATGTCAGGTTAGAGGTGTCCAGCTGGTATCAAAGTATATCCGGCTGTAGGTAGTATTATATATATCTTCTCCCTGTAACTCTTTAACCAAGTGATTTGAGTCCATGTGTCTTGTAATCCTTTGAGTTGAGAAGCAATATATAAAAGTACCTTGAAAATTTACCTGCTGTTAAATTTTCTTACTGCTTTTTACTTGTTATATTGTGATCAACTCTTCATAGACTGCTTGCCGAGTGTTGATTCACAGTGAGTTGAGAGAAAAACCACCCGAAATCCGATCCTGCAGTTTATCGCAATCTTAGTTTCGCGTCTAATTCTCGTATCAATAACTATTTCCCATAGTTTCATCATGTGACTCAATAGCTTTATTCCCCTATAGTTTTGCGCAAAATTGGACATCTCCTTTTATAGTTATATACAAAACTTAACTATATATTTATATCAACACACTAATTCGGGACGAACCGGTCCGGTTTACTGGTCCGACCACCGACTCCGATTTGACCGGTCGAACCGCTCCAAGACGATTCGATGCGAACCGGACCGGCCACCTATCTGATTTCCGGTCGGACCGGTTGTACCGGCCGATCCGATCCGGTCTCAACAACAATGCATAAAGTTGTGAGTTGAGAGGCATCATACTAATCAACACTTGGAGTGGAGCCTCACACAACCCCTTTTAGCATAGAAAAATAAATGCCTAAGACCCGGATTGAATCTAAGTTATTCTATACATTGATTATAAAGTGACTTACGAGTCGGAACAGAAGTGGGTGCTTTTCCACATTGTTTACCTTAGTTACTGGGCTAAACCGACATACATGAATATTGTATCATGGGTTCAAATCCCATTTCCTCCGGAATAGAAGTGAAACGGGCGGGCGAAATAACGTGATCGAAAACTAGAATTGGATTTTATGGTAAACGTAATTTATATATTTTTTATAACAAATGTATTTTAATCATTTTATAAATATTATATAAATTTCTAACATTTGTTAGCTTCAATACCTTCTCTATTTTTCGCAAATGCATAGTAAACATTCAAACTATGATTTCTTGCACATTGATTGGAAGCCACATGAACCATTTAATGTAACTGACTTCCTACCTAAAATGAAAACAACACCTAATCATAACCCTAAATACATACATGCAACATTCAAAAACCTATCTCACATTTTTTTCCCACAAACCACTTTACAACAAACCTCCTATTTCTAGTTATCATTTACTTTTACATTAGAGTAAATTTCGGTTTTGGTCTCTGTGGTTTAACCATTTTAACCATTTCAGTCCAAAAAGGAATCTTTGATCATATCAAGCCCTGTGGTTTCACTTTTGTAACGATTTTGGTCCCTGACACTAACTCTGTTAGTTTTTACAGTTAAATGTGAGGGTACTTTGGTCATTTTACATTTGGAGGACTAGTTATGTAAATTATATTAGATTAGGATAATTGTTGTAATTTTTTAAAACAATAAATAATTAAAGTACCCATCGACCACATCTTATCTTACCCCATCGTCACACCTGATAACATACACATACATAACCCTCACACCACCGCCACCACCATCACCAATGGACTTCGCCGCCGGCGAAGACCACCAACCACCCATCGACCACATCTTATCTTACCCCCATCGTCCTCTCCGACCGAATCCGCCGCGCCGTCGACCACCTCTCCAAAATGCTCCGGTCATTCGTCCGCCTCACCACCGCCATCACCTCCTTCTACGACCGCCCCGTCCGCCGCGTCTTCTCCGACGCCACCGCCACCCTCTCCTGTGCCCTAACCCTAGTCCTCAAATGCCGCCGGAGAGTCTTCTTCCTCCGCGTCGTCACCATCGTCACCGCCGCGGAGTTCCGAAAACTCTTCGCTCTCCTCGACGCCTCCATCGGTGACATGAAGTGGCTGCTCAGTGTCTTCGAGTCCGCCGCTGACTCCGGCGTTGTTCTGTCGCTGCCGCCGATCGCCAGCAACGATCCGATCATCGCGTGGGTTTGGTCTTACATCTCTTCGCTATACTCCAGTCCTTTTAATGTTAAAATTGAAGTCGCTAATGAACTCTGTTTGTTAGCAAACGACAACAATCGAAACAAGAAGATGATAGCAGAAGAAGGCGGGATTCCGCCTCTGCTAAAGCTTCTGAAAGAAGATTCCTCACCGGAGGCCCAAATTGCCGCTGCTACTACACTCTTCAATCTCGCAGATGATCAAGACAGAGCTAGATTGATCACCAGTGAGCTAGGAGGCGTCAATCTCACTTCATCGTCGACGATGTCTCCGCGTTTAACAGTCAAAATTAGGGCTGGAAACCCTAACGATAAGCTCTCTATCTTCTACATACGAAAGGGGAGCTGGCGATGGAGGTGGCAGTGGCGGTGTGATGCAAGCGGTGGAAGGGTGGTGGGGTTAGGGTTCCAATTAGGGTTTTGGGTTGGGTTTGGGTTGGGTTGGGTTACATTTAAGTTTTATTTTTTTTATTTTTTATTGTTTTAAAAAATTACAACAATGATCCTAATCTAATATAATTTACATAACTAGTCCTCCAAATGTAAAATGACCAAAGTACCCTCACATTTAACTGTAAAAACTAACAGAATTAGTGTCAGGGACCAAAATCGTTACAAAAGTGAAACCATAGGGCATGATATGATCAAAGATTCCTTTTTGGACTGAAATGGTTAAAATGATTAAACCACAGGGACCAAAACCGAAATTTACTCTTTACATTAACTAATTTAGTATTTTATACCGCATACAAACAAACATGCCCTTGAAAATCATGTGTTCAATATCTTACAAAAAAAACCCTATAATATTGTATTTACTATGGATTAAACATTAGAACCCTCTAGAGATTAATTGTTGACAGATTTGAAGTTGACAAGTTCAGATTAAATCTTTGAACATTAATACATCTCCTATATTTATTTTGTGAAAGATTGCAACATTAACCTAAACAAATCTATAAGGGAAAATTGCTAAGACGCTATTTTAACCGAAGATTTTTCTAAAAATGTCCATTTAACCTGACCATCCCTGAAAATATTTCATCCAACAGAGTCGTCTCCTCCCTTAAATAAAATTGCTCTAACTTTCATTTTACGGACATGATTTGTCCACGTGTCCAACTCAGTCGATTGAAAGTATTAAAAGTTCGACCGAACCTAATTAAGTTCAGCCAAATCTGTTTATAAATAAGTTCGACTGAACTTGCAACATGGTCGAACGACCCCAATTAAATTTAGAATCACCCTATTTATGTTCGAACGACCCATATAAAGTTCGTACAATCGTATTTAAAGTGTAGACATTTTTAAGAATATATTAGTCAAAGAGACTTTTTGGAGGACAAAAAGTGTCAAACTAACATATGAGGAATCTTTTCAATTTATAATCGTATAACCCGAACACAACCCATTTAACTTATTTATATAAATAAATCAAAAAGGTTACCAGATTGTAAATAAGTTTTAAACATGTTACGCAACTTAAAAAATTGTTAGCTTTTTTCTTAATATTATTTCTTAATTTTATCAGAAAATTCTTAAGTATAATTTACTGCTATATATTAATATAACTACTTTATTAAGTTTTGATATGTTTATACACTTATATTTTTGCAAATCTTTTAGAAGTTCATTAATGAATACAACAATTTAAAAAAAATCAATTTAATTTTAATAAAAAAGTTAAGCGAGAAAATAAATTACTGGTCCCAAGTTTAGACTCAAAAACCACCCCACAAAGTCACCTTACAAAGAAATTACAATAGATGGTGCGTGGCCACTTCCTTAGACTACACATGTGAAAGAGAGAATAATATGTTCCATCATCCATGTGTGATGTGTGATGTGTGATGTGTGTGTTTGATCGTTAGCCAAGGACCAAGTTTTTTTAGATAAGAGGAGAAGAGTGTTTTTAAAGTTTTAGAAAGAGAAACTGAAAGTTCTTCAAAGGACAAGATGTGGCAAGACTAGGGCTGTCCAAACCACTCGACGCTCGACGCTCGCTCGACGTTCGTTCGGAATTTGCTCGAAAAATGCTCGTTCGAATTTTTGCTCGGTCGTAAATGAGCCGATCGGCTCGGATCGGTTTGTAAACGAGCCAAGCATGAGCAAAGGTCTGCTCGGTTCGGTTCGGATCGAATTAATATGTATATATAGTTTATACGTAGTGTTCTAGTAGATTTGACTCATTATATACAAATATATAATTCTATTTATGCATATTTAATCAATCAACCTAATAAAAGAATTCTACACTTAATATAAAAGTGAAATCCTAATCCGTTAAAAGATACTTTTTCGATCATCTCACTCTCACCGTCACCGTTATCTGCAATATGCTCTCCGCCTTATCGGCTACAGACTTAGCTAGCTTCATCGTCAGGCACAACGTGTTATCATCCATGAAAGTATTATGCAATGAAATGTGGCTGATTTTTAAGTTATTAAATATTATTCGCTGCAGTATAAATTGTATGACACACAAGATAGTTGGATTGTATAAATTATTTGCCGCTCGTTTGCGCTCGCTCAACGTTCGCTCGAAAATTTAACGCTCGAAAAATGCTCGTTCGATTTTCCGCTCGGTTGTAAATGAGCCGATCGGCTCAGTTCGGTTTGGAAACGAGCCAAGCACGAGCAAAGGTCCGCTTGGTTCGGCTCGGCTCGTGAAGGCAAGACGCAACGACTCCATGACATGTTGGATTGCTTTATGCTCTAACAAATGAGATTCTATGCTGGAAATTTCCTAAAATGTTTATTTTCGTCAAAATGTTCTCTCAATAATTTCTTTTTAAAATATCCATTCCAGATAAGACGTCGACGCCTCTAACGACATGCACGGGCACCTGTATAGCGGAGCACTTAAAAATCGTTCTCATGTTCTGAAACAAAATGTAATTTTTTTCACAAATTCACAACTCGGGCGGCCCCCTCCACAAACTAAAAAATCGCCACAAACTAAAGTTTAAAAACTAAAAAAGATTTTAAGTGGTCGGCTCCCACACCTTTTGTTAGAGATGTTGACGTTTTGTCTGCATGAGACATTTTGAGAAACTTTTTTAAATGTAAAATTTGAGGGAAAGTAAGAAATAAATAAACAATTTAAGAATTTTCCTTTTATTAAAACAACTAAATATACAATCTTTGCTCTTACTCTTAAATCTATTTTTTCCCTAAAAAAAAGGCTAACACCTTTATTAATCTTGGAAAAACCCTGCTAGACGCCTAGACTTTTCATAGCAAATGGCCAAATGCCCATGGTCTGCATTGGAACATAATATTAGGATTTTATATCCATTATCGCCAAGGTTAAACATAGACTCAAATATACATTTAGCCTTTCATTTTAAACTTTATATATTGTAATCATTATATATGACAATTAATCAACTATTTAATACTTTATATTTATATTGTATCAGAGCCAACTTAGGTTGTCTATCATCTCAGACGCGCCACACAAATACTAAACCCCAGCCATCACCAATTAAGAAAAACCCTATGCCATCACCATCGTGCCGCTCTATCTGGCCACCACTCATTTTTTAAGTCATCCATTCACTTTTCCTATTTTTTGAAGTTATCGTTTTGGTCTATACGCATCAACCACCCAGGTTTGTTGACCCTTGGGCTCCGACTCAAGTTTGTCGACTCCGAAGGTCTCTCTATGGCCTCAAACAGCCACCAAGAGCATGGTATAACAAATTTGCTACATATATCACATACACTTTGGACTTTAAAAGCTGCAACGATTTGTATTATATTTGACAGATTCTAAATGTTATCAAACTTGTACTTGTGTTTGCTTGAACTTGCTCATAATAACCAACAAATCGTAAGATCGTTTATCATACCCGGTATGCCCATTGAATTACCTATGGATGACTTGCCTACAACTGTAAATGAATGAACAAAGAAAGTTCCATCCTCAATGCCTCCGAATTTACATCAACATTTTCTTCTTACTGTGAAATAGGCTCAGAAACAGTATCAGCCAGTTCCCGGGCCATGGTTTCGTGCGGGAAGAACATAACACACAAACCTGAAAGGACTATCACAACCTCAAACAGAACGATTGCAGCCGTTTGTTGGCATTCACCCACCAGATAAACAGCCACAAGAGGGCAAATCATTCCCCCTACTCTGCCCACAGAGCTCGCGATTCCAACACCTGTAGCCCTCACAGCGGTCGGATATATCTATAGAAAGCAGTTTTTATGTTAGTGGTGGATAAATGGGATGGTTGAGCGAATTGGATAGTGGTCAAAACAGTTCATATTAAGCCGACCAATAGCCAAAAACCAGTTTTGTGTTCAATTTTATAAATTATTGATGTGTTAAACATGTACCTCTGGAGCATATATATTGGCAACGGTGAATGTTCCAATGATGAACATACGTGATCCAAATAATGAAACCAGTGTGAAAATCTCGGATTGAAGTAAAAGCAGTGGTAGAAGGAATATGAAACCTATGAAGAACATGAGTTCCATTGAATGCTTGCGACCAATCCTGTCGACTATAAATGCTGCAAAAACTAGACCTGGAAGCTCTAAAAAAGATTAAAAAAACTGAATATAGTTAGATGACAATCCCATTGTCTGAACATGATAATATAACAGTGCTGATTCAAAAGGGTATATATGTGAGTTAGTTGTTTTATACCAGCCAAACTGGTGATGAACACATCTCTATAGGTAGAATCTTCAGAACCATCAACGGTAAATAAAGTAAATGAGGTGCATACACTGTCTCGGTTGCTCAGTTCCGAGGTCAGCAATATGATCCCGTAGTATGAAAATGAATTCCCAAAGAATAAGATCCATAATAAAAAGGTGGTTTTAATCAAATCCGGCGAAAATAGCATCCATAAGGATGAAAAGCTTGTTTTAGAAGCAATCCTTTTGTTTTGTTTTGGAGAAAGCAGATGGGCATCCTCCAGTGTATCAAGATCTTCATCAGAACAGGTGATTTGATCAGAAAGAAGGGTCCCAGAAGGAAGTTGACTTCGGTTGGCCATTGACGCTCGTTTCAGTATATCATAAGCTTCCTTTGTTTTACCTTTCAAACATAGATATCTTGGAGATTCAGGTACAAGTTCATAAAACATGAGAGCAGCCACAGCAGGAATAGAAGATATTGCTAGCAACCACCTCCAACCATAATGGGGCATAATGATCTGAACAAATAAAAGTGTATAAATGTTATTACATAATATTTCACATTCACATAACGCTTGAGATAAGTTTTATAAAAATTCCATGCTGAAAGAAAAAAAGATGGGCAAGTGATATATACCCAAGCAAGAGAAGCCTCTACAATTGTTCCTACTGTCCAAAAAGTTGCAAAAATAACCATCCAAATGCCTCTGCTTGGAGCAGGAACAAATTCCAAAAACCAAGAATTATAAGTGGGTCCGCCACCTAGACCGATGCCTCCTATGCAACGAAGAATGACCAGTGAAATATAGTTTGGAGAGAAGGCACTTAAAACTGAAGCTCCACTAGTCACAATAGCAATACTCAGAAGACCTTTTCTAGTGAAGAAAAATACAGGCAACCAGTTGTCATTATCACCGATATTACTTGAATTATTAAAAGACAGAAAAACGATACTCAGAAGGCCATCTTTCTCCTATTTATTTTTTTAATATTTTCGTTATTACCTCCTTCCAAAGTTATCTGAGATGAAGCCCCATGAATATGCACCAATAAGCATACCAGCAAAAACCACAGTTGTTATTAGGCTCTCTTCGGTAGATGATAAATTCCACTCAGACCTGAATGACGGTCCTATAAAAGAAAGAATCATCACCTCCATTGCTTCAGCAATGGAACCAAGGCCTGCATAAACAATTAACCATCCTTGAAACTTGCCAAATCCAACGGCTACAAGTGCTTCATCTAATGTATATGTAGTTGTCAGGTCAGTCATCTGCACAGTTCAATCTCATGTAAGCAAACAGAGGTAAATATAAGAGTTGAAGACAAGAATTCAAGTCCCATCGCAGCTTTGTTGATTATATTTACTATTATTCGTGGCTTGCTTTAGAAGTGCCTTTTTCGGTTATTTAATCCCCCCTAGAGTCCTAAATTAGCTACTTCTGGCTCCTCAATCCCATTTGTGCACTGTTCATGATCTACTTTAAACAAATTTATAGCCTTTGGACATTGAAATAATCATCACATGCAGTTAGTTAGCCCTGTTAATCTGTTAGAGTTCATGTTCTGTAAGCGGAACTAACCTTGTCAATTCAAGGCCTGATATTGGATTTTTGTATTTATGTCCCATTAACAGTAAAACCAACACATATATGCATCCTGATTTACATTGATGATTGATTAAAATGCAAAACTTTATAACCTAATTCAAACAGTGACATTCCATGTTTGCAAACAATATCCACTAAACAACATATCAATATATTATTGATATGGAGCATATTGGAAGGCCTAAAACCTCATTAGCTGCAATGAATTCAAGAGCTACATGTCAACTTATATCCTGGCCATCTGTATGCAATAAGCATCAAACAACACAGAACCCTTTGACATAACCTTGCTACAGTCAAAAGTATAGATTGAAAAATCAACAATTGGCCGTCAAGAGGTTATGGCAGAAAAACCAGTGGAAACAGGACCCGAACAAGAGCCCTCTGCTTGAGGGAAATCATGTGCTTACCACTGCCCCACCCTTGAAGGTTTAAATTGAAAAATCATATGCCACACTATCACTCCAATAGGGGATAATTTCAGTTATCAACCAACCACCTATGGAGGAAGATACGCATCAAAGAGT
>CM044001.1:96077019-96087019 GCA_024085815.1 Flaveria linearis | reverse complement strand
CCTGAAAATACAGATGATGAGTCAAATGAAGCAGCAGGTATGATATTATGATTTAAGAAATATAACTTGGTATTTTAATATTTTGTGGAAACAATGAATGTTGGTGTATATTTTTTTTGACAGATGACGGTGCGGATGTGGATGATAGTTTTGTAAATAAAAGAACAGGTAAAAGATCACAAAAGAAGCGAACAGATGTAAAGACAAAAAAGAGTAAGTAAAAAAAGCATACATTTAATTTATACAAAACAAGATTAACATTGATGTAAATTATTTAGCAAGTATAATATGTGTAGCTTAGTAGTTGTGTTCAATATACATCTGTTTAATATGAATATGAAATATGTAAATGAATTCCTATTGAAAAATAATATTATTTCTAAAAAATGTATATATTACAGAGGGTACTAGGAGTAGTAAAAGATTGGGTAAATGCTCATCATTGAAAGAATCTGAAGTCGGGAAAAAAAGACAAAAGAATGTGTAAGAGGAAAAAAGGAAAAAGTTGCAAATCAAGGGAAAAAAATGAAAGGTGGTGATGATAAATTAAAGTTGGTGATGAAAAGTGGTGTAAGGCAAGAAACTATTTGTAAAGGTATAAGTATTTGTAAACTGATTTACATACGTGTTTAAACATGATTTGTTATATGTATAAATTACTGAAATGAAATATTTATTTGCAGGAAAGAAGAGGTTGGCATTGAGAATGGATGAAGAGGGTTCTTCGAAGAAAAAAAATCAAGCAATGATGATGATTATTTTAGTATAAGAGCTCGATGTATACCAATGAAGTTATGTTCGGTTTTAGGTTCGTTGGGTAGGAAGCAAAGGCAAGCAGTTATAGACATAGGATTTGGTAGAGTACTAGAACTCAAAGCACATCAGATTCCTACGAAATTAGGGTATTTTGTGGTAGAAAATCTGAACACAGAAACAATGGAGATAACATGCAAGAGAGGATCATTGAAGGTAGATAGCGATGCAATTCACACGTTGTTAGGGTTGCCAAATTCAGGAATTGATTTGGTTTCAGTGGAAAAAACAACAGTGTGGACAGAATTAGGAAAGAAGTGGAGGAATAGATATAAATCTAAGGTGATTAGTTTAAGGGATATTGTTAGGAACATAACATTTTCAAATGATGACGACGGTATAATGTTCAAATTGGATTTCATAGTGTTGTTCTTGAACACAATGGTAGAGTGTCATAAAAACAGTAAATGTAAAGTTGGTGTTTTAGATCTTATAAGTGAGGATATGGAATTGTCAGATATAGACTGGTGCGGTTATATCGTGTCTAGGATCAGAAAATCAAAAAATAAATGGAGGAGAAGAGACTTGAACTCTCATTTCCAAGGCGCCTTAACAATACTTACGGTATTGATCTACATTTGTGTGAAACAAAAATATAAATTGTATTGTTTGTATGTAACTGTTTTAGTCTTAATGCAGCTTTTATATGTTGATGGGACTACTTGAAAAGGAATAAACGATCAGCGTTCAATGAGTCCTATTAGTTTCTGGACATTTGAGAACCTAGTGATGAGAGAAGATTTGGAAATAATGAACGGAGGATTTGGCAACGGGTACATGCGGGTGTTGTATGTCGAAAGTGATGAAGAAGAGAATGAAGAAGAAAGTACGAATGATGAGGGGACTAACATTGATGACGAAGGAAGTGATTACTCAGCAGATGTCTGTGAAGTTCCTGGGTTGGAGGTAATGTGGTCATATATTATGTAATATATAAACATAATGAAAATGACATTTAATATGTATTTGTACACATAGGTAAAATTGATATATTTCATAAACATTTAAGTTACACATTTTATAACCTTTTATTCTTACATATGTGCTGCATGAACTTATATGTTGGTTTACATATATGTAAACTAGGCTGCTGGGATCATGAGCAGTATACATTGATATATTGGTTTACAAAGCTGTAAATGAATCTAAACATAAGCATTGAACTTATATGTTGGTTTACATATGTGTAAACTAGGCTGCTGGGATCCTGAGCAGTATACATTGATATATTGGTTTACACAGGTGTAAAAATGTACATTATAACTGATTTAATAAAAGTGCTGCATGAACTTGTATGTTGGTTTACATATGTGTAAACTAGGCGGCTGGGATCCTGAGCTATAAAAATGTACACATTTTATAACATTTTATTCTTACATATAATCTACTTCATTAGAAAACAGTAATTAAACCTACATACACATTTACATGTGTGTAAACCAATATATAAATGTATACTGCTAAGTATACCAGCAGCCCAGTTTACACATATGTAAAAGTGATATAGTTATTTATTAATAATTTATCACGCTAATTGTGAATCATGATCATACAGAGTACGGTGTCAAAATTAAAGACCCATTTGAACTGGTTGCTAACAGAGAGGAAAAGGTTCGAGAAGCTAGTAATTGATGCGTATGGAGAATATCCTGGTAGTAGCGAAGTTAAGGATTGTATACAGAAATATAATGATGGATTCAAGCATGGTATATGTATAGATAACATTGCGAGAAGTGACGTAGTGGAGGAAGCTGAGTTGGAATCTCCTGTTAGAGAAGAAAATAGAGAGGGAGCAGAAACAACAGCAGTAGATAAGCAAACGGTTGTGTTTCATACGCCTTTGGAGAACAGATTGGTTGTTTATAGTGGTGCGGTAGATGAGGGTGTAAGTCTGACGCAATCATCGTTTAAAATAGCTGATTGGGCCCAAAATAGAATAAACAGTACGTTATTAAGAAACTCGAAGTTGATGACAACCATGATTACTTCACCAATACCAAGTTTTAGCTTAGGGTTAACACAAGAATTTAATGATGTTGTAAGAAGTGACTGTGTAGATGAAAGATCAATGAGAGAAGATAAGGAAACAGAAAGGGTTAAAGAAAATGATCAGTGTAGACCCAAAAGATTGAAGAAACTAGCTGATGCATGCAAGTCGCCATACTTGGTTCGTCCAGTTAACATAAATAAGGCTGTTACAGATGATGAATTGAAAGTGTGGTGTTATATAATGAAAGAAACAAATGATCTAGAGTAAGTTCATTCTAACTATTGTATATTAGCTATTAAATCTGTTTTTTGCCATTCGTACTATGCATAAAAAATGATTACTTGTATCTTTGAATGTAGGATTGATGGGGATGCAACAGCAGTAGAGTTGAAAGAAGTTATTAATGAATTCAGGTAAGTAATAAAGTGTTTTTTGTTACATTTGTAAAGTGTATTTAAATATTTCTAATATTATGTTTACATGCGTTAATGAGAGCAGTGATGAAGTATTTGAAACAAAGAATGGTTTTGTAACAAAAAGATTCTTACTAAGGTCACTGCTACCTGAGGAGACTGTTTTGAGCAATGTGATAGATTGTTGGGCATCAGTACTGAACTTAGAAGAAATAAACAAAAGTGCTGAATCACCTAATAGGTTGTTCATGAGTACTGGAGTGATAGTAAGTAAAAATTGTGGTTTGTTGAATATGGTAATTTACATTGGTGAATAATTGTAATGTAAAATAACATTTTTAATGTTCCTTCGCAGACTAATCCAATGTTAGAAGATCCTAAACTTGATAATGTTGCCCGACTTGATTCCTTTAGAGACAACTTGAGAAGTGTCGTAGATGGTGATGAGAATAAACTGTACATGAAGAATGTTGATATTGTTATGTTCCCAATATTAGAGTCGAACCACTACTACTTAATTTGTTTTGATCTGAAGGACCCGTACATTGAAGTCGTGGACAACATGCATCATACTAGAAGCTTTGTTGGTGTGACAGATTCCAATGATTTCCATAAGAAGGACACAGTGCTGAAAGTGGTAAGTATATCTTTTCAATAGACCATTAAAGTGTAATTATGTGATAGAATGACATATGTAACAGCAACACATATGCTATGTTAACATGTATGTAAATATGAAGCAGATTAACGTAGATGTGTTTGAGCATTAGTTAATCCAAAAAGAATATATTAGGCTACTGTTTTTATTATAATGATGAACATGTAATAATGCAAATGGTATGTAAGGTGTAAATTACTCACAAGCATGACACATATTTGATGCGTAAGACGTAAGTCTATAATAAAATGAATGAAATGTATAAAATAAAACAATACTAATTGAATTAATATGTCATTGTCCTTGTAGAAAGATATATTTACAAGATACTTGATGTACATTGGGCATAAGAAGGTTGAAGGATTAAGGGCTTGTAACCCTGTGAAAAGGATGTTGAGTTGGGCGACAAAAAATAATTTCATTGACTATGGGGTGTTTCTTATGAGGCATATGGAGTCATACATGGGAAGCAAAGTAAAGCGTTGGAGTTGTGGCTTCAAGAAGGAAGGGCCTGGACAGGATGTGCAGCTGAAAAATCTTAGGATCAAGTACACGTACAAGATACTTACATCCGATGCGAACATACACAAAGACAAGGTTAAACAAGAGGCTGGAACCATAGACTTGGTGGCTGAATTTGGTTGAGAGCAGAAGATGGTTAAGTGTGGATTGTATGTTTCTTTAATAGACAAATATATTTTGTTGGGAAACATTATGAAAATTTGATTTAGTAGAAATTTAATGGTTTGTTTTGTTGAACATGTAAACAAATATGTTTTGGGATTTGATTAATGGAGTTATGTTTTTAATTTGGATGAAGTATATGTCTTTTTTTTATTATATTCTTTAATTTGTTTAATCCTTGAATTATTGAAATGTAAATATATTATGTAGTTGCAGGTATGCATTTTTGATATGCTTGATAATAATTTACACTTATGTAACTTTTAGTAATGTTATTAAAATAATGGTCATGCCTAAAAAAGGGTTTGTTAACGTGACATCTGTGTAGAAGTTGTTGTTGATGTAGTTGTAAATGAATCTAAACATAAGCATGAATGTGGCATATGGCTTTAAAAAAACAAAAAAAATGTACATTGTAACTGATTTAATAAAAGTTCTGCATGAACTTATATGTTGGTTTACATATGTGTAAACTAGGAGGCTGGGATCGTGAGCAGTATACATTTATATATTGTTTTACACAGCTGAAAACGAATCTAAACATAAGCATGAATGTGGCATATGGCTATAAAACAACTGTAAAAATGTATATTATAACTGATTTAATAAAAGTGCTGCATGAACTTATATGTTGGTTTACATATAAGTATTCCAGCCGCCTAGTTTACACATATGTAAACCAACATTCATGCTAAGGATCCCAGCTGTAAATGAATCTAAACATAAGCATGAATGTGGCATATGGCTATAAAACAACTGATACAATGTAGTATACATTTATATATTGTTTTACACAGCTGAAAACCAACATATAAGTTCATGCAGCACTTATATATTGTTTTATATATTGTTTTATATAAATGTATAAACGTGAGCAGTATACATTTATATATTGTTTTACACAACTGAAAACGAATCTAAACATAAGCATGAATGTGGCATATGGCTATAAAACAACTGTAAAAATGTATATTATAACTGATTTAATAAAAGTGCTGCATGAACTTATATGTTGGTTTACATATAAGTATTCCAGCCGCCTAGTTTACACATATGTAAACCAACATTCATGCTAAGGATCCCAGCTGTAAATGAATCTAAACATAAACATGAATGTGGCATATGGCTATAAAACAACTGATACAATGTAGTATACATTTATATATTGTTTTACACAGATGAAAACCAACATATAAGTTCATGCAGCACTTATATATTGTTTTATATATTGTTTTATATAAATGTATAAACGTGAGCAGTATACATTTATATATTGTCTTACACAGCTGAAAACGAATCTAAACATAAGCATGAATGTGGCATATGGCTATAAAACAACTGTAAAAATGTATATTATATCAGATTTAATAAAAGTGCTGCATGAACTTATATGTTGGTTTACATATAAGTATTCCAGCCGCCTAGTTTACACATATGTAAACCAACATTCATGCTAAGGATCCCAGCTGTAAATGAATCTAAACATAAGCATGAATGTGGCATATGGCTATAAAACAACTGATACAATGTACATTATAACTGATTTAATAAAAGTGCTGTATTTACACATATGTTGGTTTACATATGTGTAAAGTACGCGGCTGGGGTCCTGAGCAGTATACATTGATATATTGGTTTACACAGCTGTAAATGTGTATGTATGTACAACACTGCTCATAAATGAAGAAGATTGTATGTATGACTAAAATGTTATTAAATTTGTGTACCTTAAATGCATAAATAACATGTCGTTATCGATATAAACAAAATAGAAAACGTGTACTGTTAAAAAAGTGAATACTGAAATATTTAGACTATTTTACACAAATGTAAAGTACAAATGCGTAAATGACATGTCCTTACTGACAGAAAATGAACTCCAAAAAAAATGAACCAATCTTCGATAGTGACTAAAATGTAAAAATGAGAAAACATGTAATACGTAGGGGGACGTTTGCTGTTGATCAATAATTATACTGATGGATCTGCTTCAGCGGCCTTTATCTTCTCTGGACAATTTCGAGAATCATGATCATTGGTATATGTGTTACATGTCTGACAAAATCTCTTTGGTTTTTGACTGCGTGTAATAGCTTTCTCACCAGGTCCAATCAATCTTCTATTTGTTCCACAACCTTTGTTCCTAATGCCTTGAGGTGGGTTAACATCTACTTCCTGTTCTTTCGAATGTCCAGTAAGTTCCTCAATAACAACATCCTTGTTTTGTCGACGCGTTTGGTACGGGAAATCTTCGATGATTTTACGATTCAGCTCCTTAAGATTGTCTATCAGAAGTTGCAGACCATCTGTGTTGCCACCCAAATGCTCCGCACATTGTTCAAACAAATCAAAAGCCTCGTGCCTCAATCTTGTTTTTTCATTTGTAATCAGCCCATACCTGTTTTCCATATTAAAAAGTCTTTTGGGCAACACATTCCTCATCCATCTCTTCGATAAATACATGTTAGGTATCTCATGAATGTTCTGGTTTTTATAAACACAGAAAACATGTCTACATAAATACCCAATCCTTGTGAACAACATGCATGAACAAGTGGCTGAATGATCGTTAAGATTCAAAATAACCTGCATATTATAAAATGAAAAATCTGATTGTGGAGCATTGTATGGAATGTATAAACATTAATTGAAATATAAACATAAAATATGTACCTTGAACTCGCCAACCAAACCAGACTGTTCTTTGTTGTGGGAAACAATATAAATCTTAGAATTTCCAACAACTTCACAAGTTGAAACACTACAAAACCATACTGCTTTCACAATCTCCTTTTGAACCTCATCAAAAATGTTACGTGTGTACACGCAAGATGCATGTTTTTCAATTTGTAAACGTGTTCGTAGCGAAGGTTTCGATGTGCTAGTACCATGCTCTAATAGCCATTGTTGATAACGTTGACCCTCGATTGTTGAATCAAAACACAACAAAAAATCAACAAGAGTGTTAGAACCACTAGAATTAAGTTTGAATAAAGCATTAGAGCTCTCACATCTGGATGTTGTTTTCATTAGACAATACATTGGAATATCTTTAAAATATGCGGGAACCCATTGTTCCCTTATGGCAAACATATCACATAACCATTCATGATGTTCGAGGTTGTACTCACCCATAAGTAAACGCCATCTTTCTTCGAATACTGTAGGTTCTATGAATACATTCCATACTAACTTGTGAATTTCTCTGCGAATTTCATTGTTCTTTGATACATCACCAGACACCTATTATAACAGACAAATATTTAAATGGAAATTATGAACATGTAAGTAAAAAATATGTAGATTCATTTACAACTGTTTTACATTTGTGTAAAACAGTAAAGGGATGTGTGCAGATCAGGACATTATCCGCATAATTTAGCTTTTGGAAACCTAAAAACTGACTTACAGTTGTGTAAAACAGTTTAGTTAGTGTGCATACCAGGACAGTATCAGCATAACTTACATTTGGGAAACATATAAACGTAACTACAGTTGTGTAAATCAGTAAAGTGGTATGTGCAGAACATGACACATTCCGCAAAACTTACATTTGGGAAACCTATAAACTTACTAACAGTTGTGTAAAACAGGAAAGTGATATGTGCAGAACAGGATACTATCCGTACATTTATGTAAAATAAAGTACGTACATGATATGAACTTAACTTGATAAGAAAAAATATGATGTATTAATTATGTTATGATGTACCTTCTTTGGGAGTTTTTTTGTGATATGCCACATGCATAGACGATGTTTAGATTCGTTTAGAACGGCAACAGCTTGCTTCATTGCGGCATCTTGATCCGTTAGAACTAATGTAGGTTGTTTACCGTGTGCATTAATAAACGGTTCTAGTAACCACTTATAGGAATCAATTGTTTCATCATATAACAAACCAGCACCAAATGTGACACATTTTTTATGATGGTCTACACCGGTAAAAGGAACAAAAATCATGTTGTACCTGAAAAAAACCAAAGTTAGATAAAACTAAAATAAAATGGACTAATAGTGAGTATATAACTTACTGGTTCGTGTGGTAAGTGGTGTCAAATGCTAAAATGTCTCCAAATATGGAGTAATTGAACTTAGAAACATCATCCGCCCAAAATAAAGACCTGAGTTCACTTTTAACAGCTTTGCAATCGAATGTGAAATTTTGCCAATTCACTTTATGTTGATTTAGAGTATCAATAATCATCTGAGCATCTCTATTACCAATGAACCGCCTTATGTCCCTACTAAAATTCTTGTAGTCGGTAACCGTGCCACGAACCATATGTTGACCACCCTTAATTGCGGTCTGGATCTTATGAGCAACATTTGGTCCAACGTTAGCAGTTCGAGCCCTGTGTATGAACTCTTGATCAGAAAAGTTCAACTGACGACGCTTTCTGGTCAAATCTTGATTATTACTGTCTACAAGACCATGGTTGTGTTTCTCAACAAAATCATAGATAATTAAATGCCCATTCTTAAATTTGACCCTTATGCAGGCAGGGCATTCAGTAACCTTGATAGAAGATGATCATGAAGGTCCATAACATGATCCATTATTCCTAGAATCAAACTGTTGACCACGAGGCTTACCGGACTTGCTACATAGAATATATTTATGCGTAATGACGCCATGTTTCTTCTTAGTAGTGGATAATCTTATATCAAAACCAGCAATCTCAGCATATAACTGATAGATAACATAAACGTCATCCCAATTAGAAAATTTTGAACCAACAATTGGTTTTAAATCTTCAGGCGAGTTAGGTATTCAGTATTTAGTTCCATTAGGAGAATGGAAGAAGTTACTGCAAATTGATTCATCTTTGCCATCATCATTCATAACTACAAATAAACATGAAACAAAAAAATTAATAAAAAGTTATGTCTACTGATTTACATAAATGTATAACTTTATAAATCAAGCAATTAAAAAAAACATTGGAAAATATGTACTACCTTCTGGTTGAACATGATTAAAAAAATCCAATTGTTCATTCAAATTGGATGAATCTTGATTAATGTTACATGACGATCCATCATTGACATTGTTATGCATGTTGATAACAACCATCTGAAAAGCAATATGAATATACACCTGCGGGAAAAAATCAAGATAAAGGTCCTGAGCTGTAAAAATGTACACATTTTATAACATTTTATTCTTAAATATGTGCTGCATGGACTTATATGTTGGTTTACATATGTGTAAACTAGGCTGCTTGGATCATGAGCAGTTTAAATTGATATATTGGTTTACACAGCTGTAAATGAATCTAAACATAAGCATTGAACTTATATGTTGGTTTACATATGTGTAAACTAGACTGCTGGGATCCTGAGCAGTATACATTAATAAAAGTGCTGCATGAACTTGTATGTTGGAAGAAGTTTATTCAGTATAAATTTACATATACGTAAACCTGAACAAATTATACAGA
>CM044001.1:95874519-96072019 GCA_024085815.1 Flaveria linearis | reverse complement strand
CGATTTCACCCTTAGAAACCGATTACTAAGTGTTATGTGTGTTGTGGTTGATTGTTATGCTTGTTAGGTGTTTGGACCTTCGTGTAAAAGCAAGTTAGGAGAAGATTTACTTGTCTTCTACACCAGGTGAATTCTAGACCCCGATTTTTACGTGTTTTAAACTCTTCTTGGGACTGAAAATGTATTAAGTTGGTTTTATTATAGTTATGAATATGTACCCGTATGTATTATGCATGTATGATGATGTTTCATGGGTGTTTATGTGATGTTTATGCTTAGAATAGTTATGATAAGGCAGGAGCAGGTTACTATGAAGTTTGGGGGCTGAAAATATAGTAAAAAGGTCGAACAGTTGGTCCATGTGTGATGCCCTAAACCCGGCAGGGCATCAGAGGCATGTCACACAGTTGGATTAATACTTTAAAACACAAATCAGAGCTTTATACTTACAGCGAAAGACTTAAACCACATTATATATTAACCCAACTCTTAAAACATTTTACATATAATTGTATTTAATTATACAATGCCCTATTTACATTATTAACAGGTCCTATATCCTATGCCAGCAGCTACTCCGGGATAGCATCCTCGTTCAGCTCATACTTGCTTTCCTCTATTATTAGAGGATCCCTCCTTACCTAGCACACACAACATACTCAAAACATCAGATAAACTGGTGAGTTCTAAATTTTCATTAAAACATTAACAACACCTTTACACACACAAAAGTCATATTTATATTGGCAATATTATAAAATCAACTTTTATCATTATTTTGTCCCACCGGACTTGTCTCACCGGACGTCAGTTGCCCACATCCAACAACTTTTCAGTTTCCCACATCCAGAAACTGTCAGAAACTGTCAGTTGCCCACATCCAGCAACTGAAGTTTCCCATAACCAGTAACTATCAGTTTCCAACATCCAGAAACTGAAGTTACTATCTCTCATCTAGTAGGATGCCAATTAATCATCTAGGGTCATCACCATAAGATGTTCACAAAGCTGAGTGATTGTCATCACTCCTACCAAACTGTACAGTTTATACACCCAGGCATCTTACCCTAGCTGGCCTGTTGAGATTTACATCACATTACCATTTCAAAAACGTCTCTTTTACCTATTGCCAAGATTATCACATTCATTTACACACCACGTATTTCTTTCTTTTAGCACCAGTTTTAACACATTTTCATTAATCATTACACCCCCATCTGACCCATTGGAATCATCAGCATCACGTAATGATTCACAATGTTTAAATGCCCATTCTTTATCCCTATCTGACCCATTGGAATCATCACTATCATGTAATGATTAACAATGTTCAGATAACCATTCGTTACACTCTTTCTGACCCATTGTAATCATTACCATCATGTAATGATTAACAATGTTCAGATAATCATTCATTACACTCTTTCTGACCTATTGTAATCATTCATTACCCCTATTTTTCCCTTAACAGCTTTACAAACTGTTAGAAACTTATAAACATTACTATCACATTTCAGGTGCTAAAACATTCAATTCATTTTCATCGTATGTGTGCTAGCCCGAATGTTAAAACCAAACATTTGAAAAGGGCTTAGAACTCACCTTATCAACTTCCTCACCACAGTTTACACAATCCACACACACAAGGTAACTAGTCCTTCCTCTAATCAAGGTATATCTAAAGCAATAAACCTTGATTCAGTAAACTTATTCTCAAAGAGGGCCCTCATGCGATTGAACACTTATGCGAATGAGCACTCACACGATTGGACCTATGCGGATGAACCATGCGACTGAACCTTCAGCCATACGACTAACCACTCATTCGCACGACTGAGTTCTCATTCGTACCGAGTGTTCACTCGTCTTCATTCGGGCTTCTAACCAGTCGACTGGGTTCCCAATCATACGACTGAACCTCCATTCGCTCTCAGTCGCACGACTAGACTCTCATTCATACGACGGAGGCATGCGATTGAGCCCATTCGTCTGAAACGGATCAGCAGCTGTGTTCTTGACGTTTTTTATCCAAACTCCTTCAAAATTTGAGTTTTAACCATCCAAATCATGTCATATTCAAAACAGATCGTATACACATCATTTACAATGGTTTCGGACCATTATTTCATCAAAACTACACAAAAACTTGGATCCGAATTCCCGGATTTTAATTTAGAAATGAACCAGACCAATTCAATGATTTAAAACATGTTGTTGGATCAAATTCAACCATTTACACAGCTTATAACATCCCTGGATTGATCCGTAATATTCAAAACTTACCAAAACGGAGTTTAGCCTGGTCGATTGGTAAGAACAGGGGTGTTTGGGTGTAAAGAGAACAGGGGAATGAAGTAGATGCAGATAGAAATATGCTTTTCATCTCCTTTCACCGCCTTACTTATTCACATGTGCAACATAACCGCCCTACACCCAGTCGCACGACTGAACCATTCGCATGACTGAATCGTGCGACTGAAGCTCATACGCCTACTATTCGTACGACTGAGTCTCAATCGCACGTAAGGGGTGCGACTGAAGTTCATTCGCATATAAATCATGCGACTAAACACTTAAACAATCAAACAAACTCAACTTAGTTGATTAATCATAACTATAATATAATTACGAGTCCGGATTTAGAAACCGGATGTTATAACTCTCTCCCCCTTAAATAGGTTTCGTCCCCGAAACCGACTATTCAAACAACTAGGGATAATCTCTCTTCATCTCATCTTCTGATTCCCAAGTGAAATCCGACCCCTTTCTATTCGACCACTTCACTTTAACTAACTCAATGGTTTTATTTCTCAGTCTTTTCACCTTTCTGTCTACTATAGCAGTAGATTTCTCAACATAGTTCAACTTATCATCCACCTCTATATCATCTAAAAGTATATAAACATTCTCATCGGCCAAACACTTGCGCAACTGTGATACATCAAAGGTTGGGTGGATTCCTTGTAACTGATCGGGTAATTCTAGTTTATAGGCCACTTCCCCAATCCGTTCTATAATTCTAAACGGTCCTATAAAACGAGGACTTAACTTCCCTCTCTTTCTAAATCTGATAATTCCCTTCCAAGGAGATACTTTCAACATGACTCTATCTCCTACTTCAAACTCTATATGCCTTCGCCTTTTATCTTCATCAGACTTTTGTCGATCCTGAGCCGCTTTAAACCGAGCTTTGATCTGATCCAGTTTCTCATTCGTAGCCTGTACAATTTCCAAACTGCCCAACTCTTTCTGTCCAACTTCTCCCCAGCATATCGGACTCCCGCACTTTCTTCCATATAACATCTCATAAGGGGCTCTCCCAATCGTAGAATGATAACTGTTATTGTAGGAGAATTCAACTAATGGCAGATGACTATCCCAGCTACCACCGAAATCTATAACACAAGCTCGTAACATGTCTTCAACTGTTTGGATAGTCCTTTCAGTCAACCCATCAGTTTCTGGGTGAAAAGACGTGTTGTGTAACAGACTAGTACCCATATCTTCATGAAACTTTCTCCAAAATCTCGAAGTGAAACGTGTATCTCTATCCGACACAATAGATAACGGTACCCCGTGTCGAGCAATAACCTCTCGAATAAACAGTTCTGCTAACTTCTCAGAGTTACACGTCTCTTTGATTGGTAAGAAATGCCCACTACATGTCAATCTATCCACTATGACCCAAATGGTATCATAACGTTTAGCTGTACGCGGAAGTTTAGTTATAAAATCCATTGTCAACTCTTCCCTCTTCCATTTCGGGATCTCTAAGGGTTGAAGCTTACCATATGGCTTTTGATGCTCAGCTTTGACCTGAAGATACGTCAAACACCTGTTCACATATTGCATCACATTAAACTTCATACCGGGCCACCAATATTCTTGTTTCAAATCCTTATACATCTTGGTAGCACCAGGATGTACAGAATATCTGGATTTATGAGCTTCATCTAGCACCAACTCTCTCATATTAATCGGAACCCACATACGACCACATTTTGTCTTAACCCCAAAATTATTTTCTTCCAGATCCTTTATTTGACCCTTCATTCGTTCCCGCTTCACATTCTCTTCCTTTAATGCTTCTAATTGAGCTTCTCGTAACTGATGCATAAAATCTGGGGTTATCACTAACTTGTATGACTTAACTCGAATCGGAGGGTGTTCATTCTTTCTACTTAACGCGTCAGCAACCACATTTGCTTTACCAGGATGGTAAAGTATTTCACAATCATAGTCTTTCACCAATTCTAACCATCTCCGAGTTGGCGCATGTTTAATTCTTTCTGATCGAAGAAATATTTCAAACTCTTATGGTCTGTATAAATCGTACATTTCGTCCCATATAAGTAATGCCTCCATATCTTTAAGGCAAACACCACCGCTGCCAATTCCAGATCATGCGTCAGATAATTCTTTTCATGTTCTTTCAATTGCCTGGAAGCATAAGCTATCACTAGTCCCTTCTACATCAATACACATCCTAAACCTTGATACGAAGCATCTGAATAAATCACCAAATCTTCATTTCCATCTGGCAACCACAACACTGGTGATTGGGTTAATTTCTGCTTCAATTCTTGAAATGCATTTTCTTGTTCTGGTCCCCACACGTATTCTTCATTCTTTCTTGTCAGCTTCGTTAACGGGGATGCTATTTTGGAAAAATCCTGAATAAATTTTCTATAATAACCAGCCAGACCCAAGAAACTACGGATTTCCGATGGCGTCTTTAGAGGACTCCACTTCATTACTGTTTCAATCTTGGCAGGATCTACTAAGATACCTTCTGCATTAATCACATGTCCTAAAAACTATACTTCCCGCAACCAAAACTCACACTTAGAAAATTTTGCATAAAGTTTTTCTTTTCTCAACCTTTCTAACACTTCACGAAGATGGCAGGCGTGATCTCCCTCATTCTTCGAGTAGATCAGTATATCATCAATAAACACAATTACTGATCGATCTAACATTGGCTTGCACACTCTATTCATCAAATCCATAAAAGCAGCAGGTGCATTTGTTAACCCGAAAGGCATAACCAGAAATTCATAATGACCATAACGTGTACGAAACGCCGTTTTAGGTATATCTTCTTCCTTAACTTTCAATTGATGATAACCCGAACGGAGATCTATCTTAGAAAACCAACTGGCTCCCTGTAACTGATCAAACAAATTATCTATTCATGGGAGTGGATACTTATTCTTTATCATCAACTTATTCAACTCTCTGTAATCGATACACATACGCATACTCCCATCTTTCTTCTTCACAAACAATACTGGAGCACCCCACGGGGAAGAACTGGGTCTAATGAAACCTCTTTCTAGCAAATCTTCAGTCTGCTTCATTAATTCCTTCAATTCTGATGGAGCTAGTTTATAAGGTGACTTGGCAACTGGCTTAGCACCCGGAACCAAATCAATTCTAAACTCAACTTCACGATCTGGAGGAATACCCGGTAATTCTTCTGGAAACACATCTACAAAATCTCTAACCACAGGAATATCCTCTATCTTTCTTACAGGCTTTTGAGAATCAATTACATATATTAAATTAGATGTACACCCGCGGCTCATTAACTTGTCAGCTTTCATCATGGATACCATCTTTACCGTTGACTCTTCTCTATCACCATATACACTAATCGTTTCCCCATCCAGTGCTCTTAATCGAATCAGCTGCACACAATATGGGCATGGTTTGCCAACCAATCCATACCCAAAACTATATCAAACCCTCCTAACATCATTGGATATAGTTTAACAGGCAGTCTATATCCTTCTAATTCAATATAACAACCATCAATCATACTACTAATCATCACAGATCTATCATTAGCAGTTTCAACTATAAAAGCTACTTCTAATGGTCGGATTTCACACGCAAGCATAGGACAAAAATTAACAGATACGAAACTTCCACTTGCACCAGAATCAAATAACACGTTAGCTGGAATCCCATTAACTAGAAACGTACCTGAGACTACATCTGGCAAAGCTTTAGCCTCACTAGCTGACATAGAATAAGCTCGCCCCTTCGCCACACTCGACCCTTCTCCTGACCCTTTCATCGATCTAACCGGTTCAGGCTTTCTAACGGTTAATCTTGGACATTCACTACGAATATGCCCCATTTCTCCACACTCATAACATTTACGAGGACCTTCACTACATTCACTAGCATAATGTCCCATCTTTCCACATCTAAAACAAGCCCTACTACCAATCATACATTCACCCTGATATAGCTTACCACATTTCCCGCAACGTGGCAGCTCCTTTCTGACATTCCTTTGGAATTGGCCCCTTCCAAACTTACCCTTCTTCTGAAAACTTGGATTCTCAAATCTTCTCTGCGCTGCAGGTTCTTCACGTTTCCTTTTACTTTCGTCGGGAGCAACATTACTTCCATAAACTTCTTGATACATATCTGCAGCTAAGTTTACCGTCAACTGATAACTACTTGGAGCAGATGATCTAACCAACTTTCTAACCTCCTGAGGCAACCCTTGTGTATACCTCAAAATTTTCTTCTCTTCAGGAACCACCAGATGAGGCACCAATTACGCCATCTCCTCAAACTTAGACGTGTACTCCCTATGGGACATTTTACCTGCCTGAAATTGCAGGAAACTCATTTCTATTCGATCCATCTCGCCTTTCGAACAAAACTTATCCGACAGAAACTTTCTAAATTCAGGCCACAACATTCTGTCAGTAGCCTCCTCGCCTTACGTTTGGATAATCGTATCCCGCCAATACAGAGCCTCACCTACAAACGAGTGGGCTGCAAACTTTACTTTCTGATCCTCCCTACACTCACTCAACTTGATCACGGCTTCCATTTCACGAAGCCATTTATACGTAGCTACCACATCCATAGCCCCAGAAAATCGTGGAGGATTACATTCCTTAAACTGACTATACGTAACTCCCTTTCTCTCGCTAGACCCCTCGGCATTATCAACATTCCTATTTTCATCAGGTCTAGCTACATTCAAGGCTTTACGAACCTCCTCAGCAATTGCATCACGGAATTGGTGTCTCGTCATACTAAGCACCTTTGTGCTCTCATCAACATTTCTTTCCGAGGTTCCACCTTGCATTCTTTCACTTCCCTATCAGCCATAACCTATTAAAACGAGATCAGGATTATTTGATACTCGCATGTAAGTATATAACCAGAATACTATAAGTAAAGTAAATTATTAATAATCGGGATAGAGGAAAGACTTGACACCACCTACCCTCCCCAGACCCTACTTTTGAGTGGGATATACTGGGTTTGTTTGTTTGTTTGTTGGCCAAGTACTATTAATTGTTACTTTACTTTTACTATTCTCGTTATTCCTTCTCATGATAGTCCCATCACCTTCTCTTGTTTTAATAAACTATTCTATCTAGCTATCCCTGCTGGCATATCTATTTTCTAGTTAAAGTCTAGTTATTATGACACTAGATCCCTTTAACCACGGCTCTGATACCAACCTGTGATGCCCTAAACCCGGCAGGGCATCAGAGGCATGTCACACAGTTGGATTAATACTTTAAAACACAAATCAGAGCTTTATACTTACAGCGGAAGACTTAAACCACATTATATATTAACCCAACTCTTAAAACATTTTACATATAATTGTATTTAATTATACAATGCCCTATTTACATTATTAACAGGTCCTATATCCTATGCCAGCAGCTACTCAGGGATAGCATCCTCGTTCTGCTCATACTTGCTTTCCTCTATTATTAGAGGATCCCTCCTTACCTAGCACACACAACATACTCAAAACATCAGATAAACTGGTGAGTTCTAAATTTTCATTAAAACATTAACAGCACCTTTACACACACAAAAGTCATATTTATATTGGCAATATTATAAAATCAACTTTTATCATTATTTTGTCCCACCGGACTTGTCTCACCGGACGTCAGTTGCCCACATCCAGCAACTTTTCAGTTTCCCACATCCAGAAACTGTCAGTTGCCCACATTCAGCAACTGAAGTTTCCCATACCAGTAACTATCAGTTTCCAACATCCAGAAACTGAAGTTACTATCTCTCATCTAGTAGGATGCCAATTAATCATCTAGGGTCATCACCATAAGATGTTCACAAAGCTGAGTGATCGTCATCACTCCTACCAAACTGTACAGTTTATACACCCAGGCATCTTACCCTAGCTGGCCTATTGAGATTTACATCACATTACCATTTCAAAAACGTCTTTTTTACCTATTGCCAATATTATCACATTCATTTACACACCACGTATTTCTTTCTTTTGCACCAGTTTTAACACATTTTCATTAATCATTACACCCCCATCTGACCCATTGGAATCATCAGCATCACGTAATGATTCACAATGTTTTAATGCCCATTCTTTATCCCTATCTGACCCATTGGAATCATCACCATCATGTAATGATTAACAATGTTCAGATAACCATTCGTTACACTCTTTCTGACCCATTGTAATCATTACCATCATGTAATGATTAATAATGTTCAGATAATCATTCATTACACTCTTTCTGACCCATTGTAATCATTCATTACCCCTATTTTTCCCTTAACAGCTTTACAAACTGTTAGAAACTTATAAACATTACTATCACATTTCAGGTGCTAAAACATTCAATTCATTTTTCATTGTATGTGTGCTAGCCCGAATGTTAAAACCAAACATTTGAAAAGGGCTTAGAACTCACCTTATCAACTTCCTCACCACAGTCTACACAATCCACGTACACAAGGTAACTAGTCCTTCCTCTAATCAAGGTATATCTAAAGCAATAACCCTTGATTCAGTAAACTTATTCTCAAACAGGGCCCTCATGCGATTGAACACTTATGCGAATGAGCACTCACACGATTGGACCTATGCGGATGAACCATGCGACTGAACCTTCAGCCGTACGACTAACCACTCATTTGCACGACTGAGTTCTCATTCATACCCAGTGTTCACTCGTCTTCATTCGGCCTTCTAACCAGGCGACTGGTTTCCAATCGTACGACTGAACCTCCATTCGCACTCAGTCGCACGACTAGACTCTCATTCGTACGACGGAGGCATGCGATTGAGCCCATTCGTCTGAAACGGATCAGCAGCTGTGTTCTTGACGTTTTTTATCCAAACTCCCTCAAAATTTGAGTTTTAACCATCCCAATCATGTCATATTCAAAACAGATCATATACACATCATTTACAATGGTTTCGGACCATTATTTCATCAAAACTACACAAAAACTTGGATTCGAATTCCCGGATTTTAATTTAGAAATGAACCAGACCAATTCAATGATTTAAAACATGTTGTTGGATCAAATTCAACCATTTACACAGCTTATAACATCCCTGGATTGGTCCGTAATATTCAAAACTTACCAAAACGGAGTTTAGCCTCGTCGATTGGCAAGAACAGGGGTGTTTGGGTGTAAAGAGAACAGGGGAATAAAGTAGATGCAGATAGAAATCTGCTTTTCATCTCCTTTCACCGCCTTACTTATTCACATGTGCAACATAAGCGCCCTACACCCAGTCGCACGACCCAACCATTCACATGACTGAATCGTGCGACTGAAGCTCATACGCCTACTATTCGTACGACTGAGTCTCAATCGCACGTAAGGGGTGCGAATGAAGTTCATTCGTATATAAATCATGCGACTAAACACTTAAACAATCAAACAAACTCAACTTAGTTGATTAATCATAACTATAATATAATTACGAGTCCGGATTTAGAAACCGGCTGTTACAACTCTCTCCCCCTTAAATAGGTTTCGTCCCCGAAACCGACTATTCAAACAACTGGGGATAATCTCTCTTCATCTCATCTTCTGATTCCCAAGTGAAATCCGATCCCTTTCTATTCGACCACTTCACTTTAACTAACTCAATGGTTTTATTTCTCAGCCTTTTCACCTTTCTGTCTACTATAGCAGTAGGTTTCTCAACATAGTTCAACTTATCATCCACCTCTATATCATCTAAAGGTATATAAGCATTCTCATCGGCCAAACACTTGCGCAACTGTGATACATCAAAGGTTGGGTGGATTCCTTGCAACTGATCGGGTAATTCTAGTTTATAGGCCACTTCCCCAATCCGTTCTATAATTCTAAACGGTCCTATAAAACGAGGACTTAACTTCCCTCTCTTTCTAAATCTGATAATTCCCTTCCAAGGAGATACTTTCAACATGACTCTATCTCCTACTTCAAACTCTATATGCCTTCGCCTTTTATCTTCATAAGACTTTTGTCGATCCTGAGCCGCTTTAAACCGAGCTTTGATCTGATCCATTTCTCATTCGTAGCCTGTACAATTTCCAAACTGCCCAACTCTTTCTGTCCAACTTCTCCCCAGCATATTGGACTCCCGCACTTTCTTCCATATAACATCTCATAAGGGGCTCTCCCAATCGTAGAATGATAACTGTTATTGTAGGAGAATTCAACTAATGGCAGATGACTATCCCAGCTACCACCGAAATCTATAACATAAGCTCGTAACATGTCTTTAACTGTTTGGATAGTCCTTTCAGTCAACCTATCAGTTTCTGGGTGAAAAGACGTGCTGTGTAACAGACGAGTACCATATCTTCATGAAATTTTCTCCAAAATCTAGAAGTGAAACGTGTATCTCTATCCGACACAATAGATAACGGTACCCCATGTCAAGCAATAACCTCTCGAATAAACATTTCTGCTAACTTCTCAGAGTTATACGTCTCTTTGATTGGTAAGAAATGCCCGCTACGTGTCAATCTATCCACTATGACCCAAATGGTATCATAACCTTTAGCTGTACGCGGAAGTTTAGTTATAAAATCCATTGTCAACTCTTCCCTCTTCCATTTCGGGATCTCTAAGGGTTGAAGCTTACCATATGGCTTCTGATGCTCAGCTTTGACCTGAAGACACGTCAAACACTTGTTCACATATTGCATCACATTAAACTTCATACCAGGCCACCAATATTCTTGTTTCAAATCCTTATACATCTTAGCAGCACCAGGATGTACAGAATATCTGGATTTATGGGCCATACACCCAAATAGTTATGAAACACCTAAGCAGGCCTCATGCGCTTGAATAGTGCCTATGCGCCTGCATAGTGCCCATGCGCCTGCATAGTGCTCATGCGCCTAAGACACTTAGTTTATTTTTCTGAAATTTTGAGAAAAACAGAATCATTAAGGTTTGACCAAGTTTGACTTTAGGGTTTTCATGGCTACTATGTTGGATTATTATGAGTTGTCCTTATGCCCATAACAAATTATTATTGTGTGACTTATGTGGTATGTTTATGATTATAAATGCAAGTATTATCATTAACAAAGTGAAAGAGTAGTGATAAAGAGAAGTGTAACATAATTAAAATAATGAAAGTCTTGCAAGCATATGGAGGTGCACGACCATGTTGTTGTTAGCTCAACTGCGATGCGGGTTAGCTACCCCAAAGGATGCACACAGGGTCAATCAATTGCAATTGACGGACCTTTGTAGCATACCCTAGGTGACTGGGTTAGCCTCGTGTACAGTGATCATAGTCTATTGATAGACCACAGGCCCAACACCAGTTTTTCGCGCACATAGTTTAGGGTATTGCTCGTTGGTCCACATAGACAGTGAAAGATAAAATTAAAGAGTACGAAATAAACAAAGGTATATAGTATAGAAAGAAAGCACTACCTTGTTGTATAGTTGATGTGTGCTCACGTACAAGAGTAAAGAAAGTATTTTTATAAAGGATTTATTCGACCGATTAGCTCCGATTGAAATGAAGGAACTCATGGAACAATTGCAGGAGTTAACGGATAAGGGATTTATTCGACCGAGTATCTCTCCATAGGGTGCTTCGGTCTTGTTCGTGAAGAAAAAGGATGGTAGTATGCGGATGTGCATCGACTATCACGAGCTAAACAAGTTAACAGTGAAGAATCAGTATCCATTACTGAGGATCGATGACTTGTTTGATCAGCTCGAAGGTAGCAGTTGGTTTTCGTGGATAGATCTTCGATCTGACTATCATCAACTGAAGGTGAAAGAGCAAGACATTCCTAAGACAGCCTTTCACACGCGTTATGGACACTACGAGTTTCTCGTTATGTCTTTCGGTTTAACTAACGCGCCAGCTGCCTTCATGGACTTGATGAACCGAGTGTGTCGGCAGATGTTAGATAAATCAGTGATAATGTTTATCGATGATATCCTAATTTATTCTAAGAGCAAGGAAGAATATGTCGGCCACATACGCGAGGTATTGGAGACACTTAGGAGAGAGAAGTTGTATGCCAAATTCTCCAAGTGTGCCTTTTGGTTGCACGAGGTTCAATTTTTAGGCCATGTTGTTAATGCTGAAGGAATCATGGTGGACCCAGCAAAGGTTGAGGCGGTGATGCAGTGGAAGTCTCCGAAGACGCCATCCGAGATCCGTAGTTTCTTGGGCTTGGCAGGCTACTATAGAAGGTTCATTCAAGACTTCTCCAAGATAGCCTCACCTCTGACAAAGTTGACTCGCAAGGACGTAAGGTTTGTGTGGGGTCAAGAACAGGAGAGTGCGTTTGAGGAGTTAAAGAGGAGATTGACCCAAGCTCCTGTCTTGACATTACCCGAAGGGAGTGAAGACTTAGTGGTATATTCAGACGCATCTTATTCGGGACTAGGTTGCGTGCTAATGTAACATGGAATGGTAATAGCCTACACATCCTGATAGTTAAAGACCCACGAAGTCAATTACCCTACACATAATTTGGAGTTAGCAGCTGTGGTTTTCGTGTTGATGATTTGGAGGCACTACTTATATGGTACAAAGTGCACGATCTTCACCGAACACAAGAGCTTAAAGTACTTCTTTAAGTAGAAGGATCTTAACATGAGGCAGAGAAGGTGGTTAGAGCTCATCAAAGATTACGACTGTGAGATCCACTACCATCCGGGCAAGGCCAACATGGTGGCCGATGCCCTTAGCTGAAAAGAGAGACCCGAGCCTATTCGGGTGAAGGCGTATCAGTTAGTGATGACCTCGGACGTGATGACTCAAGTGAAAGAATTTTAGAATGAGGCATTGAAAGAAGATCGCCTCAACTCTGAACGAATGAGAGGTCTAGTCGTGGAACTGGGATAAAACACCCACGGGGTTAAAACCCGCTTTGGATGAATATGGATCCCTCGTTATGGAGATCTGCGAGGGTGAATCATGGATGAAGCTCACAAGACTCGATACTCCATTCATCCCGGTGCCACCAAGATGTATCAAGACATGAAGAAGGACTACTGGTGGACGGGTATGAAACGTGACGTGGTGGAGTATGTGAATAAGTGCCTTACTTGCTTGCAAGTGAAGACAGAGCATCAGAAGCCCTATCGGAAGATCCAACCATTGGATATACACGAGTGGAAGTGGGAGCACATCACCATGGACTTCATTACGAAGTTACCCCCCATGGCGAGGGGGTACAATGCCATCTGGGTAATTGTTGATTGTCTAACCAAGAGTGCACACTTCCTGCCGATCTGCAAGACGTATTCATCCAAAAGGCTGACGGATCTGTACATCAAGGAGATTGTAGCTCGTCATGGTGTGCCAGTGTCTATCGTGTCTGATCGTGACACCCGATTCACAACGAAGTTTTGGAAGAGATTCCATGACGCGATGGGGACAAGGCTACATATTAGCACGGTTATCATCCTCAGACAGATGGTCAGTCTGAGAGGACGATTAAAATAATGAAAGTCTTGCAAGCATATGTGGTATGTTTATGATCATAAATGCAAGTATTATCATTAACAAAGTGAAAGAGTAGTGATAAAGAGAAGTGTAACATAATTAAAATAATGAAAGTCTTGCAAGCATATGGAGGTGCACGACCATGTTGTCGTTAGCTCAATTGCGATACGGGTTAGCTACCCCAAAGGATGCACACAGGGTCAATCAATTGAGATTGACGGACCTTTGTAGCATACCCTAGGTGACTGGGTCAGCCTCGTGTACAGTGATCATAGTCTACTGATAGACCACAGGCCCAACACCAGTTTTTCGCGCACATAGTTTAGGGTATTGCTCATTGGTTCACATATACAGTGAAAGATAAAGTTAAAGAGTACGAAATGAACAAAGGTATATAGTAGAGAAAGAAATCATTACCTTGTTGTATAGTTGATGCATGCTCACGTACAAGTGTAAGGAAAGTATTTTTATAAAAAGAGTATTTTCATATATATACATTACACAAGGTATCTTAATATTTTTAAAAACTAGAGCTCACTCAGCAACACTAACTTTTATACATTTTCAGTTGGCAGGTAATTATTGCTGAGGATGGCACGAGGGTGAAGCTACTCGGTGGGAAAAGACTGACATCCATTCTTATGTTAAGATATTGCTGTTTTGTAATGCAATTAAACAATCTTTTGTAGTTTAAACCCCGTTGTATTGCTTAACAACAGTATATATTAATAATAGAGAATGGCTTTTGCTAACGTAATTCCGCTATTTATCTTATGAAATGTATATTAATATGTATCTATGATGCAATGAATGACCAACTGTGAGGTGTCCGGGGACGGGGCCTTATAAGTTGGTATCAGAGCCATAGTTTAAGTGAATTGGGTAAATTATTTTCAAAACAAAACTAAACTTAGACTGAAAATGGGATGAATAGAAGGATGTCATCCCAAGTAGCTACGTGTCATCAGGTATTTCTTTCCTTAAAGTTTATCAGTATTATGTGCATGTGCTATTTGACTTATGTGTTTTTAGTAGATTTAGATACTGATGTAGTCAGGATAGGAAATGCTTAGGGTGTGAAGAGTAAAGTGAGTGGCTAATCATAACTGGCCACTGTAATTAGGGACTTACTGTACATAACATAAACTGAGCCATTGCCTTGAATGACCGTGTTAGTGTTTGAATCTTATAGCGTTAGGGAATGGCTGGATGAAAATCTTCCAAGGCTTCTAGAAGCAGAGGTCATCCACGTGTGACTACGAGTAGTGCTAAGGCTCCTGAGACGACTCATGAGAACCCTGAGGATCATGGCCGGAGTGAGGAGAATGAGAATGCTAGCCTGAATGCCTCAGCTAGGGAGGCGATTGCTGACGAGGTACACCAGGTCATGTAGACAGTTTACCGTCTGTAGTGACCGAATTCATCAGAGCTGTGACGAATGATGAGAGGAAGGAGAAGGAAGATAGGAAGGGGTCGACGGGCAAGGGAAGCAAGGGGGAGGAGGAACGACCAGAGCCTGAGACCGTGTTGTCCGATGTAGAGGAGGATGATTTAGTGGGGGCGACGACCAAGGGGTGAAGTTATAGGGCATTCCAGAGGTGCAAACCCCCAACCTTCGATGGCAATGGTAATGCTGCTGCCGCTCACCGCTGGGTGAGGGAAATGGAAGCGGTGCTGGAGATTAGTGAGTGTCGCGAAAACCAAAAGGTGAAGTTCGCTACTTACTCTTTTGTCGACTCAACGTTGTGTTGGTGGGACAACATTGTCCAAGCTGAGGGTGCCAGAGCCATCGGGAAGATGCGATGGAAGGAGTTGAAGTTAGTGATTGATGAATTCTATCCTCACAGGGAACTTGACAGGATCGAGAGGGAGTTTCTGCAACTTGAGGCGGGAACTATGACCCACCAACAATACACTACCAAATTTAATGAAATGGCAAGGCTGGTACCGGATTAGATGACGCCGGTGTCAAGGAAGATCAAGAGGTACATCCAGGGACTGTCGGCTGATATTCGCAGGCATCTGATCGCTGCTTAGCCAGGTACTATCGGTGGTGGACTTGGCGGGCAGGTTGTCCGATGAACGGGAGGAGGCAGTGGTAGAGGTGAAGAAGACGGGTGGTGGTGATAAGAACTGGAACGGGAAGAGGTTTGGACGTGGTGGTTTCACTCCAAGTAACAAGAAGGTGAAGGTGGATGATCGTAGGGTGTCGTCAAGCCCGGGACTAAAGAAGTGCGGTAAATATAGAAGAGAGCATACTGGTGAGTGTAGGTTGGGGCTGAATGTATGCTTCAGGTGTGGCAAGCCCGGCCACATCACTAGAGACTGTAGGGTGCTGAAGTGTTATAACTGTGGCGAGGAGGGCCACGCGAGCAAGGACTGCAAGAAGCCAATGGCGGAAAGCTCTGGGGCGAAGAGGAGGCCGGAGGAAGGAGGACAGAGGGCAAGTGCTAGAGCTTACCCCATGACCCCGGAGGAAGCCAGAGTAGATCTCAATGTCGTGTCATGTATGTTTCTAGTAAATCAAATTTGTGCCTCTGTATTATTTGACTTTGGTGCTAGTAGGAGTTTCATTTCCACTATTTTTTGTGCTAAGTTGTCTGCTAGTAGTAGAAGTATTAGTGGGCCATTCGATTTAGAAACTGCTATTGATAAGTCCACTAGAATTACAGACATGATGGGGGACTGTGCTATAGAACTAGAAGGTCATAGGTTTGCTACTAAGTTACATGTGACGCCCCTAGGTGGATTCGATGTAGTACTAGGGATGGATTGATTAGTGTAACATCTTGTGTTTTTACGTTAATTAAAAATTAACGTCGTTATAATTCTTGTAAGGACCATTGTTGCCTAATATGAAACTCATGGGTTACGCTTGCATATGGCTTTAATTTGTCTTCAACTTGAAAGTTTATAATGATAATTATTATATAATAATAATAATAATAATAATAATAATAATAATAATAATAATAATAATAATAATAATAGAAATAATAACTAATAAAAGTTATAAAGTAATAAGTTGTAAATAAATTAAAACTCAAATTAAGGAAGTTAAAGGGGATGTTTTGTCAATTTAATAAACTTTAAATGGAATTTTATGCATAAACTAATAAAACAAAAATAAAGGGACTAAAAGGTAATTTTTAAATCCCAAACCCCCACCCCTAATTCCTTTCACGATTTTCCGGCCACAAGAGCCGGCCAACCGCCGGAGACCCTCCGGCCATCCCATAACCATCAAAATACGACGTTTCTAGATCCAAAACCGTTTCCAAGACCTTTCACAACATGATTCGAACCTGTATGCGACCATTAATCGAGTTAAAACGTCGGTTACAAAGCTCAATCGAGAGCATAATCGATGCTTTAAAACTCCATAGCCGTTCGAGCATTAAATCTTAATAATAATCTAACTAAACTCACATACACAAACATCTAAGTAATTCTCAATCTTCACGACGCTCAATTTCAACTGAAAACACACAAACAAACCAGTTCTATCACCACGATCATCGTAAGTCTGTAATCAAGTCGAAACCTATCCCCCGACCAATTAGATTCGAAATTGACGTAGGGCTTTTCATCAAAATCATTGTTCAAAGCTACCCTCGAGTTTAATTCGATTATCGATTGTTTTTGCTCGTCGACTGGACCCAAGGCAACCGCGACTGTTCTTCGTCTTGTTCATCATCAATCCATCTTCATTCGGGTAAATTAAACATGTAAACATACTCGAAATTACATGGGGAATCAAAGCCCCATGTCTATTTCAGTAATCTTTATCGAATCAGTCTTCAATTTGATCAAAGATGATTCTAGGGTTCATTCGATTTGGGGATTTCCTTTCTGGTTGTGGTTTTAAGAATTAAAGGCCGAGTCTTAGCATGGCCATGACCCTTGATTCACCAGTTAAGACACTATGCCCCTAAACATGAGGCCCCGGGTTCAAACCCGGGCACCCTCATGTTTTATTTTTAAAAGCTTTTTGGCCTAAAACAAATTTCAGAAAATTTCTAATATATATAAAAATTATTTTTATAAATTTCAAATATTTTCATAGGCCTTCAAATATTTTCTATAATTTTTCTAAGTTTAAATAAAAATATTTTTATTGATAAGACATTTTAAAGCTTGTTTGAATAATTTTTAATAAATGGATTGAAAATAATAATTAGTAAATTATTATTGGTTCAAATGTTTTTTTTCAAATTAATTTTGTTTATATATAAACTTTTTGTATAACATTTTTAATTATGATAATTGTTCTTTTCACAACTTGAAATTATATATATATATATATATATATTAAGAAAATATAAATTTATTCCATTTGTTTAAATAAAATTATTTGACAAGCCTCAAATTCCACTAAAACCCTTGTTTTCGTTAAATCGTTAAACTCGTCATTGGGCTTAAATCTGTAAATATATATATGATTAGGTACATTGTGAAGGGCTACATTGAAACGACGCTTGTTATTACTTTCTTATTAATCATCCAATATATACTTATTTGATCATGTGAGTATTTCCATACCCATTTTATTATTTTCACACTTTTGGGTGAAACATGTTACATTATGAACATTGCACTTGTAAACACGTTTGATTCTTGTAAACTTATAGCAATTTACTTGTGTGTTGTGGTTAGTTGAACCTTGTAGCTACCATGTAATGTCTAATATGTGTACAATCATTAACTATTGCTAGCCTGACGACGTCATAGATCTATGGGCCTGACAAGCTTGCTTGGTTGATCCAAGTACACTTAGCTAATCGTATATGCTTGTAAATGTTTGAGACTTGTAAAATTTATCAAGGTTTGATTGTGCATTCTGTCTTACATCCCTAGTTACTTTGTTCTCTAATTTACAACATGAATTGCCATCTTTTATATACTTATGTATTGAAAACTATGGAAATCTCACCAACAATTTTGTTGACCTTTTATTTTTAACATGTTTCAGGAAATGCTCAAGTTTGATTGATATCTTGAAGTGCTTTCACATCTAGGAATGGACCTAGTTAAATAAACGAAATAAATTAGATTGTTACATCTTATGTTATGTTATTTACCTTTTTGAGACTTATGTTTGTAATAGTACAATTGGCACTTATGATTAATAAATATTTGGGTTATTAATAGCGTTATGTGGCTGTGAACAATCTTAACCCTCACACCTCGACGTTTCTGCCATCAGGGTTGGGGTGTGACAGATTGGTATCAGAGCCAATAACTATAGAGATTTAGGTTATTAGAAATGGTGACCTAGACTATAGCATATGCATGAACCTTATAGAATTATATTTCTATCTTGTAAATTATATGGTTTGCATGCTACATAATGCTATGCCTTCTTATGTGCAATTTGATACCTTAGCATAGGATTGCCTAAACATTGTTACTTGTCTCCCTAAACTTATCTTTGACTCTTTGATTCTCGCCGAACATGAAACCTCTTAATCTTCTTCTCGACGACACGTGGAATCGTATACTTATGCTTATGATTTGGATATTTAGACGTTATGTCTAATCTATATAAATCTCATCAAGGTTTTGATTTCATGAACCTAAGAAATATTGTGTGACACATAGACACCTGTATTCTGGATTTCCTGGCAAAAGGCCTCCGGGCTAAGGTAAGCATTTCGCATAAATCCTACGGGACTAGTTATGCTTACCTGGGGATTTCTGGGATGAATGATAAACTATGGTCGATATACACAAGTTTCTAAGACAAATGAGTCAATTTAGCTTGACGTGTCAACGCTTCCAAATGATAATGTGTTACCAAATGGAACCTTTCCGCATGCCTTATAACTCTTAGCTTATTCTTGTTTTAACTACTATCCTTTGTTATCTTCATTCCCGTAACTAACTCATTTTGTATCTAGCATGTCTCGCCATCATGGAAAGCGTGGAAGTTCTGACCGCAAGCTTGCAGCAATGATCGCCCGACAAATGGCTGCTGTGCTCCCAACCATGGTTGCTGAACTTAATAGCACCTTAATGACTAATAGCAACAACAACACCAATGGAAACAATAGCGGTACTCATGGAGAAAATAGCAACAATCAACAAGGGAACACTCGTACTTGCACCTTCAAACACTTCAACTCGTGCAAACCCACTAGTTTTAGTGGAAAAGAAGGAGCCATTGGACTTCTCGAGTGGTTTGAAAGTATGGAGAACACCTTTATCGTTAGCGAGTGCCCCGATGAGTTCAAAGTTCGCTATGCTGCAAGTGTCCTTCAACAACGGACGCTAACATGGTGGAATAGTGAAAAGAGAAACCGTGGTACTGAGGTTGCATTGGCGTTGCCCTGGGAAGAATTTAAGGATATCATGATCCAAACGTTTTGCCCGAGGAGGGAGATGCAAAAGTTAGAGGAGGAGTTCTGGAACCTCAAACAAGATGGTGGGAATCACTTGGCTTATTCCACCCGACATCATGAGTTGAGTATGCTTCTACCACACATGGTGGACACTGTGCCCCGTAACATTGAGAAATTCATCAAGGGGGTGCCACCTCAAATTCAAGATGCCGTGGTGGGTAGTAGGCCCACAACGTTGGAGGAGGCAATTACTATCACCGCGCAGCTCACCGAGAATCATATTAGAGCTGGTACCATGTCGGCAAAAGGTTCCAAGTCTACTGCGAAGGTGACACCCAAGGCAACAAGGGAGGTAAGGGCCGAATCATCTTCCCAAAACAAGAAGCGTAAGTTCACACCGACATGCAACTACGCTGTGACCACCCCAAATGCACCCCAAAAACAAATGGTGGTTGCAAATCAAGCTCCCATGGCTAGAGCTTATGTTGGTCCATATCCTATGTGTAACACGTGCAAGTACCATCATGCGAGCAACACTCCATGCCGAGTATGCTCGTTGTGTGGAAAGTATGGGCACTTGGTGGCTACTTGTCTTCGTGCGCCAAACAACACTGCAATGCTTACCAACCGAACATGCTATAACTGTGGTGAGCCTGGTCATATTCGTCCGTAATGTCCTCGCAATGCGGGAACTGTGCCACCGGCTCGTGGAAGGGATTTCAACATCAACGTCAATCAAGCTCAAGCCAACAACGATGTGGTGAATGGTACGTCGTTGAACTTCTTTTAAATTGTTTCTTGTCTTATAAAAATTCCTATCTGTGTTCATCATACCAATAATGGGTTATTACTAAACAGGTATGTATCTTGTAAATAGTTATTATGCATCTGTATTGTTTGATTC
Organism: Flaveria linearis; assembly: GCA_024085815.1. NCBI lineage: Eukaryota > Viridiplantae > Streptophyta > Magnoliopsida > Asterales > Asteraceae > Flaveria > Flaveria linearis. Next base: position 96,051,015 of record CM044001.1, on the reverse strand, counting down.
GGGTGCGGATAAGAGTTTTGTGTCATTGGAATTCGAGCCTATACTTTCTAAACCACGTGTTAATCTGGAAAGATCCTTCACGGTCGAGGTCGCCGATGGAAAATCTATTGTCGTTGACGTCGTAATATGTGATTGCACCTTAAGCCTTAACGAACATGAGTTCTTCGTTGACCTTATTCCTATGCAATTGGGAAGCTTTGATGTTATCATTGGCATGGATTGGTTAGCCAAACATCATGTGGAAATTCTATGTTTCGAGAAGTGCATTCAAATTCCTTTACCGACTGGTGATACTTTGAAAGTCTTTGGAGAGAAATCATCCCAATTACTCAAACTTATGTCTTGCATCAAGGCCCGCAAGTGCTTAAGTAAAAACTACAAGGCTTTCATGGCATATATAGTTAATACGAAAGCCAAGAGTAAGGAATTGAAAGACATTCCAGTCGTACGGGACTTTCCTGAGGTTTTTCCCGAGGATCTTAAGGGACTACCTCCCGTGCAAGAAGTTGATTTCAAGATTGACTTAATCCCTGGTGCAAACCCTGTGGCTAATCACCTTATCGTCTTGCACCGTCTGAAATGCAAGAACTAGCTAGTCAACTGCAAGAGTTGACCGATAAGGGTTTCATTCGTCCTAGTTCATCACCATGGGGTGCACCTGTATTATTTGTGAAGAAGAAAGATGGTTCATTCCGTATGTGCATCGATTATCAAGAACTCAACAAGCTTACTATAAAAAACCGATACCCTCTCCCCCGAATCGATGATCTCTTCAACCAACTTCAAGGAGCAACTCAATTCTCAAAGATCTGCGTTCTGGGTATCATCAACTACTTGTTCACGATGATGAAATTCCAAAGACCGCTTTTCATACTCGATATGGACACTACGATTTCATGGTTATGCCTTTTGGCTTGACCAATGCAACTGTCATGTTCATGGCTCTCATGAATCGAGTATGTAAACCGTATTTGGATAAGTTTGTGATCGTGTTCATTGATGACATTCTTATTTATTCCAAGATGAAAATCGATCACGAGACGCACTTGCGACAAGTTCTTGGACTCTTGAAGAAGGAGCAATTATACGCCAAGTTTTCCAAGTGCGAATTCTGGCTAGAAGAGGTTCAATTCTTAGGGCATGTGGTGAATAGCCAAGGAATTCACGTTGACCCTGCTAAAATTGAAGCCGTGAAGAATTGGTGTGTTCCCACAACTCCAACCGAAGTTCATTCTTTTCCGGGCTTAGCGGGATATTACCGTAGGTTCATAGCAAATTTCTCGAAGATTGCTAAACCATTAACGACGCTAACCCAAAATAATCGACTTTTTGAATGGGGACTCGAACAAGAAGAAGCTTTCGAGACATTAGAACGCAAGTTGTGTAACGCTCCTATTCTCACACTTCCCAATGGAAACGATGACTTTATCGTGTATTGCGATGCTTCAAATCAAGGTCTTGGTTGTGTTCTCATGCAACGAGGCAAAGTCATAGCATATGCATCGAGACAATTGAAGATTCATGAAGTGAACTACATAACCCATGATCTTGAACTTTGTGCTGTAGTTTTTGATTTAAAGATCTGGCGACATTATCTTTATGGGACGCAATGCATAGTTTACACCGATCATAAGAGCCTTCAACACGTGTTCAACCAAAAGGATCTCAACATGAGACAAAGACGTTGGATCGAGTTGATTAGCGACTACGACTGTGACATTCGCTACCATCCTGGAAAGGCGAATGTTGTAGCCGACATGCTGAGTCGTAAGGTCCACAACAAGACTATCTCACCTCAAGAAATCCGAGATCGAAGGCAATGGTTTGACACGTTAAGGGAATTTTATACCGAGGTTCATGTGGATGTTAACGAGGCTACTATCATGCTCCAAAATATAAGGATTGATAGTGATCTCGAGTTATGCATTCGCAAGGCTCAACAAGCGGCATTAACCGACGAAGGAAAAGATGAAGATTTGGTGTCTAACGTTCGGTCACAACTGGAGACAAAACCGAACGGCTTGTGGTACTTCTTGAATCGGCTTTCGATTCCTAATCGTGATAATCTTCGTCACTTAATTATGAAAGAAGCTCATCAAACCCGATATTCTATTCATCCTGGCTCCGATAAGATGTACATGGACTTGCGTAGTCAATATTGGTGGCCCGGAATGAAGAAAGATATCGCGTCTTATGTTTCCAAGTGTCTCACGTGTGCAAGAGTCAAAGCCGAGCATCAACGACCAAGTGGTTTACTCGAACAACCCGAAATCCCTATATGGAAATGGGAACATATATCCATGGATTTCATAACCAAGTTACCTCGTACTCCTCGTGGCCATGATAGTATATGGGTGATTGTTGACCGTTTGACCAAAACGGCACACCTCATACCAATACGAGACACTTACAAAGTTTCAAGACTGGCCCGCATCTGCATTGACGAAATTATGAGTCGTCATGGCGTACCGTTGCACATCATATCCGACCGAGACGCTCATTTCACTTCGCACTTTTGGTCGTCTATGCAAGAACTCTTGGGTACTCAATTGGATTTAAGTACGGCTTACCATCCTCAAACTGATGGTCAAACCGAACGAACAATCCAAACCCTCGAGGATTTGCTACGACTATGTGTCCTTGACTTTGGTGGTGATTGGGATACGCATTTACCGCTCGCGGAATTTTCGTATAACAATAGTTATCACTCGACTATCAAGATGGCACCGTTCGAAGCACTTTATGGTCGTAAATGCCAGTCACCGATCTGTTGGACTGACATTGGGGAAAATCTCATCACTGGTCCTGAACTTATTCAAGAAACGACTGACAAAGTTTCTAAAATTTGAAATAACCTTGAGGTGGCTAGGAGTCGCCAAAAGAGTTATGCCGATAAAAGACGCAAACCGTTGGAGTTTCAAGTCAACGACATGGTTCTTCTTAAGGTCTCTCCATGGAAGGGTGTTGTACGTTTTGGGAAGAAGGGTAAGTTAGCCCCACGCTTTGTAGGACCTTTCAAGATTCTAAAAAGAATTGGGAAGGTGGCTTACAAACTGGAGCTACCTCCTGAACTTAGCGGGGTTCATCCTGTCTTCCATGTCTCAAACCTGAGGAAATGTCTGGCTGATGAAAATTTGCATGTTCCTCTCGAGGAAATCCAAATAGATGAGTCATTGCATTTCGTTGAGAAGCCTGTTGAGATTATGGACCGAACCCTGAAAAAGACCCGAACAACTACCACACCGATCGTCAAAGTCCGTTGGGAAAACACACGTGGAGCTGAGTTCACTTGGGAACGTGAGAAACATATGAAGAAGAAGTATCCGCATTATTCGTATAGTTTTATTCTTAATTTCGGGACGAACTTCTTTTAAGTTGGGGAGACTGTAACATCTTGTATTTTTACGTTAATTAAAAATTAACATCGTTATAATTCTTGTAAGGACCATTGTTGCCAAATATGAAACTCATGGGTTACGTTTGCATATGGCTTTAATTTGTCTTCAACTTGAAAGTTTATAATGATAATTATATAATAATAATAATAATAATAATAATAATAATAATAATAATAATAATAATAATAATAATAATAATAACATAATAATAATAATAATAATAATAATAATAATAATAATAATAATAATTATAATAATAATATAAATAATAACTAATAAAAGTTATACAGTAATAAGTTGTAAATAAATTAAAACTCAAATTAAGGAAGTTAAGGGGGATGTTTTGTCAATTTAATAAACTTTAAATGGAATTTTGTGCATAAACTAATAAAACAAAACTAAAGGGACTAAAAGTGTAATTTTTAAATCCCAAACCCCCACCCCCAATTCCTTCCACGATTTTCCGGCCACAAGAGTCGGCCAACCGCCGGCGACCCTCCGGCCATCCCATAACCATCAAAATACGACGTTTCTTGATCCAAAACCGTTTCCAAGACCTTCCACAACATGATTCGAACCTGTATGCGACCATTAATCGAGTTAAAATGTCGGTTACAAAGCTCAATCGAGAGCATAACCGATGCTTTAAAACTCCATAGCCGTTCGAGCATTAAATCTTAATAATAATCTAATTAAACTCACATACACAACCATCTAAGTAATTCTCAACGTTCACGATGCTCAATTTCACCTGAAAACACACAAACAAACCAGTTCTATCACCACGATCATCGTAAGTCTGCAATCAAGTCGAAACCTATCCCCCGGCCAATTTGATTCGAAATTGACATAGGGCTTTTCATCAAAATCATTGTTCAAAGCTACCCTCGAGTTTAATTCGATTATCGATTGCTTTTGCTCGTTGACTGGACCTAAGGCAACCGCGACTGTTCTTCTTCTTGTTCATCATCAATCCATCTTCATTCGGGTAAATTAAACATGTAAACATACTTGAAATTACATGGGGAATCAAAGCCCCATGTTTATTTCAGTAATCTTTATCGAATGAGTCTTCAATTTGATCAAAGATGATTCTAGGGTTCATTCGATTTGGGGATTTCCTTTCTGGTTGTGGTTTTAAGAATTAAAGGCCGAGTCTTAGCACGACCACGACCCTTGGTTCCCCGGTTAAGACACTATCCCCCTAAACATGAGGTCTCGGGTTTGAACCTGGGCACCCTCATGTTTTATTTTTAAAAGCTTTTTGGCCTAAAACAAATTTCAGAAAATTTCTAATATATACAAAAATTATTTTTATAAATTCCAAATATTTTCAAAGGCCTTCAAATATTTTCTGTAATTTTTCTAAGTTTAAATAAAAATATTTTTTATCGATAAGACATTTTAAAGCTTGTTTGAATAATTTTTAATAAAATGGATTGAAAATAATAATTAGTAAATTATTATTGGTTCAAATGTTTTTTTTCAAATTAATTTTGTTTATATATAAACTTTTTATATAACATTTTTAATTATGATAATTGTTTCTTTTCACAACTTTGATATATATATATATATATATATATATATATATATATATATATATATATATATATATATATATATAGAAAATATAAATTTATTCCATTTGTTTAAATATAATTATATATATATATATATATATATATATATATATATATATTTAAGAAAATATAAATTTATTCCATTTGTTTAAATATAATTATTTGACAAGCCTCAAATTCTACTAAAACCCTAGTTTTTGTTAAATCGTTAAACTCTTCATTGGGCTTAAATCTGTAAATATATATATATATGATTAGGTACATTGTTAAGGGCTACGTTGAAACGACGCTTGTTATTATTTTCTTATTAATCATCCATTATATACTTATTTGATCATGTGAGTATTTCTATACCGATTTTATTATTTTCACACTTTTGGGTGAAACATGTTATATTATGAACATTGCACTTGTAAACACGTTTGATTCTTGTAAACTTATGGCAATTTACTTGTGTGTTGTGGTTAGTTGAACCTTGTAGCTACCATGTAATGTCGAATATATGTACAATTATTAACTATTGCTAGCCTGGCGACGTCATAGATCTATGGGCCTGACAAGCTTGCTTGGTTGATCCAAGTACACTTAGCTAATCGTATATACTTGTAAACGTTTGAGACTTGTAAAACTTTGTCAAGGTTTGATTGTGCATTCTGTCTTACATCCCTAGTTACTTTGTTCTCTAATTTACAACATGAATTGCCATCTTTATATACTTTTGCATTGAAAACTGTGGAAATCTCACCAACAAAATTGTTGACCTTTTATTTTTAACATGTTTCAGGAAATGCTCAAGTTTGATTGATATCTTTAAGTGCTTTCACATCTAGGAATGGACCTAGTTAAATAAACGAAATAAATTAGATTGTTACATCTTAAGTTATGTTATTTACCTTTTTGAAACTTATTTTTGTAATAGTACAATTGGCACTTATGATTAATAAATATTTGGGTTATTAATAGTGTTATGTGGCTGTGAACGATCTTAACCCTCACACCTGGATGTTTCCGCGGTCAAGGTTGGGGTGTGACAGTTAGCAACTTATGAGGCGAACATCGTATGTCGCAAGAAGATGATTTGATTAGTTACGCCTGATGGGAGTTCGGTGATGGTTTATGGAGATCGCGCTACTACGATCCCGAAGGTGATTTCGATGGCGGTGGCGGGAAAGTGCATGAGACGTGGATGTAGTGCTTTTCTGGCCTACGTAAAGGAGGTGGATGCGTAGGTATCACAATTACCCAATGTACCAGTTGTGTGTGACTTTCCGGACGTATTCCCAGAAGACTTACCCAGCGTGCCACCGGATCGCGAGATTGAGTTCCAGATTGATCTGATACCTGGTGCTCTACCCGTTGCCAAAGCACCATATCGATTAGCTCCGACTGAAATGAAGGAACTCATGGAACAATTGCAGGAGTTAATGGATAAGGGATTTATTCGACCGAGTATCTCTCCATGGGGTGCTCCGGTCTTGTTCGTGAAGAAAAAGAACGGTAGTATGCGGATGTGCATCGACTATCGCGAGCTGAACAAGTTGACGGTGAAGAATCGGTATCCATTACTGAGGATCGATGACTTGTTTGATCAGCTCCAAGGTGCCAGTTGGTTTTCGAGGATAGATCTTCGATCTGGCTATCATCACCGAAAGGTGAAAGAGCAAGACATTCCTAAGACAGCCTTTCGCACGTGTTATGGACACTACGAGTTTCTCGTTATGTCTTTCGGTTTAACTAAGGCGCCAGCTGCCTTCATGGACTTAATGAACCGAGTGTGTCGGCCGATGTTAGATAAATCAGTGATAGTGTTTATCGATGATATCCTGATTTATTCTAAGAGTGAGAAAGAACATGCCGGCCACATACGCGAGGTATTGGAGACACTTAGGAGAGAGAAGTTGTATGCCAAATTCTCCAAGTATGCCTTTTGGTTGCGCGAGGTTCAATTTTTGGGCCATGTTGTTAATGCTGAAGGAATCATGATGGACCCAACAAAGGTTGAGGCGGTGATGCAGTGGAAGTCTCCGAAGACGCCACCCGAGATCTGTAGTTTCTTGGGGTTGGCTGTAACATCCGCCATTTTTTTCAAGTTAAAACTTGAACCCATTTTTTAATTTATTATAATAACTGTAATGGATCAAATGCATTAAATGTGCAATTTACATTGGAAATTATTCATTTATCAATCATCTAAATAACTTGTAATAATATATGGATTTATAAATAATTCTTTTCATAAAGTTATTAATAATTTTACAATAAATAACTAAATAGAAAATCTTATTAAAACTTATTAAGTTACAAGATGAATTTTAATAAACTTATGAAGCTTTATTAGTAATTATGAATCTTAACTATTAAGTGAAAATAAATAATTAACTTGATTTATTAGTTTTACAAGTCTAGGGTTTAACTCATAATTTCTGAAACTTAAAATAAAGGTTTCAAGCATTAAATAACAAAATTGAATACATCAGGGACCAAATTGTAAAATACCTAAACCACCCCCTCGTCTCGTCGGCCACTTTATCTCCGGCCACCCTACGAAGAGCTCCGGCAAGCCCCCAAACCCATCGAAACCATTCGATCTCGACCCCAAACCATTCCAAATCTTTTCGTGTACATGTTTCGACCTTGAATGCATGAATTAATTGAGTTTAAAACACCGGTTACAACCCAAACCATTGCATAACTGATGGACTTAATCATATAGCCGATCAGGCATTAAACACTAATAATAATTCAATTAATTCAACACAATCGATCTTCTATCTATCTTTAATCGAGTACAATGCCCAATTTCATTCAAATCACACAAACAATGTATTCGATCATCCTCTTCCTTTCGAGACCTGAAACTTGGTTGATGTCCACCTCCGAAGCATCTTCGAATACAATTGTTAAAGGGCTATCATCCCTCATCACCCCTGGAAGCTTTATCAGTCATTAATTAGACCATATCAACATCGATAATACGGATTCAGACTATCCATCATGTCGCGACTATCTTCATATAGTTCATCATCAATTCGAACTCAATCACGTAAGTTTCACACACCAACACACACGATTTCATTAGGGGAATAAAAGCCCTAACATTCCATTCATTAACTTTATCAATTTGGGGTTCAATTTGATCGAAACCGATTTAGGGTTCTTGAGTAATTTGGGGATTTGTTTAATTAACGGATTTATAAATTAGTTTTGAATCGTAAATAGATTCGGGCTTTAGCCCAACCGGTTACCACACTAACCTTGTATGCAGGAGGTCTCGGGTTCGAACCCGACCTCCAGCATTTAATTTTAATTAATTTTTATAAATATTAAATTTAAGAAACTATCCGAATATGTTACTAAATTAAAATAAAAACTACTTTATGAACTAAAACATTTCGAAAATTATTAAATAATTTTTAATGACTTTAAAACTTATAATTTTTTAAATGTAATTACTTTTAAAGAATAGTCAAGATTATAGAAAACATTATTAAGTCATTTATATGATTTAAATGTTATAAATCTATTATAGTTCAAATTTGAATTATTTCAAAACATTATAATTCTACATGTTAAATAATTAATTAGGCAAATAATTATTTAAATAAATATTTAAATAATTAATTACTCATCAATTCATTTAATCACGTTATATCATAATTAGTTAATAAATTTATTCCTTAAACGTTTATTTAAACTCTTGAAATTTATAAAATAATATAATTTTCTATTGTTCCTTATTTAAGGTTTTGATATTATAAAACCTTTATAAAATAATCAAAATTTTAAAAACTTTATAAAATGATTTTAAATTATTTTGCAAGTCATTTCAATAAGTATTCAAATATCTTTATAAAATTTTAAATAATTAATTATTTCTTTTCACCTTATACTTAATCTTTATTAAATCAATAAATTAAATCATTGAATTACTCTTTATCATTCCTCATCTTAAATGATTTTATTCCATCTTTATTGAACCAAATCGATAGCATTATTTTTATTTATTTGATTAAATATTAAAACCCTCAAATTCCAAATGAAACCCTAATCCATATTTACTCTTGAATCATATCTTTATTCTAACACTAAGACATCAACCCTTAGGTTGAATCGTGAAGGAAAACGTTGGAGAATCTTACTTTCTTATTATTGTTCAAAAGCGCACAGTATATATATCATGTGAGTTTTTACATACCCCTTTTTCATATTTTTACACTTTGGGGTGAAACATGTTAAACTTATTATCGTTGCACTTGTAAACTTATTTAAGACTTGTAAACATCTTGGCAATTCATCATATTAAGTTGTGGTTAGTTGAACTTTTATGATTACCATGTTATGGCGTTTATATGTGCAATCATTAACTATTACTAGCCTGGCGACGTCATAGATCTATGGGCCTGACAAGCCTATTTGGTGGCCCTAGTGTCATATTCTTGAGCACTATGGTGACCAATTACACTTAGCTAATCGTATAAACTTGTAAACATGGAATCTTGTAAACTGTCAAGGTTTGATTGTTACATCTGTTCATAACATCTCTAATTACTTTATTCACTAACTTATGACTTGAATTGCCATATTTTATATACTTATTGTATAAAAACTATGGAAAGCTCACCAACTTTATAGCTGACCTTTTATTTTTAACATGTTTCAGGAAACGCGCACGTTTGAAGTCTTCATTTGAAGTTGCTTAGATCTAGGATTTAGACCTAGAATAATAAATAAAATGTCTTGGAATATTTTATCTTATCTTTTTGCTTATTTCATATTGAGACTTATGAATGTAATTTGCACTTGTTAAACTTATGATTAATCATATTTACATTTAAAGATAGCATTATGTGGCTGTGAACAATCTTAACCCTCACATCTCGACGTTTCCACCGTTAAGGTTCTGGTGTGACAGTTGGTATCAGAGCCCATAACTATAGGGATTTAGGTTATTAGAAATGGTGACCTAGACTATAGTTTATGCATGAACCTCATAACAAAATCCTTATAATCTTGTGTATACTTATTGCTGCATGTCACATGACGCTATCTATTTCGGGATGCCTTTTGTGCAACTTGATGCCCTTAGATAGGTGTGCCTTATAATTAAATACACTTGGTTACTTGTCTCCCTAAAGTTATCCTTGACTCTTTGATTCTCCCAGACAAATGAAACTTCCTAAACTTATTCTCGACGATATGTGAAATCTACACTTATTATTGTGGGTTTAATCCCTTAGACTCTATGTCTAATCTATGAAAATCTCATCAAGGTTTTGATTTCATGAAGCTAAGAAATTTGTGTGACACATAGACACCTGTATTCTGGATTTCCTGGCAAAAGGCCTTCGGGCTAAGACAAGCACATCGTATAAATCTCATTGCGAGACCAGTTATGCTTACCTGAGGATTTCTGGGATGAGTGATAAACTATGGTCAACATACACAAGTTTCTAAGGCAAATGGGTCAATTTACCTTGACGTGTCAACGTTTTCAGATGATAATGCGTTACCAAATGGAACAATCCAAGTTTATATTTAAAATATCGAAAATCCTTGATTCCTTGGACTGGTTTATCATCAAAACTCTAATATCTCCTTATTCCTATCTTACAGAATGTTCCTGTTAATATTGAACTCGTTATACTCCTCAATTCTTACGTTTAAACATTGTTATACGTTGTGCACCTCATGAAACTATCCTTATACCTTGATCAACATGTACATGGATCTTAATATATCCAAAGATATTGGTCGTCTAAACTGAATGGTTTTCAAAACTTAAAATTGTTACTTAGGGTTTTCAAATGTCCTTAAAGTGTGTCCCATAACTGAAATCATGCAATGCTGAAAGGTGGAATATCTGCAGCTCGGGATATCTTGTCTAGGCAAGGTATACACATAAATTTGATTCAACCGTTGGATCTGTTTATCTGACCTGGAACTCATGAGATGGGTGTTCCCTTATAGGTACGCGTGTCTTCTGTAGAGTTATGGTTGACGTAACACTTTGAGAAGTCAACGCATTTCCCTTTTATTTTGAACCGAACGTTTACATCTCATTGTTGTGTTGAATTATTTCCATAATTGATCTTATTTTTCTGACTTAAACCATTCAAGATTTGAGAATCTAACACAATTAACTCTATTATCCCAAACTTTAACCTTAATCCTAGCAAGCATGATTTTCTTTTCCTGTTAATGTTACATTGATGTAATTTGAAGTTTCTGAATTTCTAGCCGATATTCTCTTCGTTTGCTAAGTTGAGCTTTGTAAAATCTTGTAACCATTTTGCATCGTAGGCAATACAAGAGTCAGCAAGTCAACTTATGACTAAGGACACTCGTATCTCCTAAATGATTCTATCTCATCAAAATAGGGGTGACTCCCTTACTTTGGTGATTACTTTCCATTCGCTATTACTGTTCTTATGAAATTTCATCGTCAAGACAGAAGTGAATTCCTTACCTTGATGACCATTTCCTTTTTTTGTTTTTATGAATTCGTATTTACTAATGGAATTACGTCCTTAAAATAGGAGTAAATTTTCGTATCTTGATGATGGTTTCCAATTTTTCTATTGTGTGTTTTATGAAATTCCATCCTCTGGATCGAGGTGATTTCCTTGTTTTAAGGACAGATTTCAATCATTTTCCTTTAGAACTCGTACTTCACGAATGAAATGACCTCATAAAAATAGGATTGAATCCCCGTACTTTGATGACAAATGTCAATTCTCGATTGTTTTCTTGTTATTATGAAATCCAATTATTAAGATAGGCGTGAAATCCATACGTTGATGATAATTTTATCCATTTAAATTTTATGGATTGTATTTCCTCAAATGAAATGACCTCATCAAAATAAGGAGTGAATTCTGTACTTTGATGAAGCTTTTTATTTTACTATATTTTGTTTTTATAGAACTTCACTATTAAGATAGGAGTGATTATCCTTACCTTAATGGGAAGTTACCTCATTTTATTCCCGTGGATCCTTAACAATGAGTTAGGATCAAGCTCTCGCTTGATCGTTGAGAGACATACTTTAGGAAAACACCACCAAGCTAGGAGTGATAACCACATCTTGGTGATTATTCCCATTCCTTGACCTCAAACTTACCAGGGTTTTAAAACTTCAATTGACAAGAAACATGTAATAACTTGAAGGGCGAACACCGTTATCTGATTTATCAACGATAGTGTTCCAACCTGCCAAGCTAAAGCATGATTCCAGAACTCAAAGACTGGAACATTTAAATCAATTTCTCTTCTCACGCCGTTATGTTTCAATTTGTCGTTTGATCTAGCTTTATAGAACCTTTTATTTCTCACTTATCAATTTTCTTTCGGGTTATTATCAAAACTTAATTGCATGATGATAACACTCCTAAAACAATCCTTCATACAAGATAAAGTCATTATGAATTTATGTCATGCCTTTCTGTTATATCAATGTTCGGCTATGTTCATGGGATTGATGAACCACGTGAGATTGCCCTTATCGACAATATCCTGAATTATTCAAATTTTAATCCGTTATGAACGCCATCTTCGTTTATTCTTGAATTATAATTAAAAATACAACCCCTATTGGTTGCATCATTTCTTGAATCGTCTTATCATTGGTCTTGTCTTCTTGAATCTTAAAACTCATTATCCAATTCTCTAAAGGACTCTTAATAATCTTTCTAAATGTCTTCCCCTTAAAACCACACTTATTCTGAAAACCCATTACAATGATACTCTTATTCTGAACCGAATCTTTAACCTTAACAAACACAATACTCGTATCAACTTTACGCTAACGTAACTTTGAAATATCAATGACATAGTAAACAAGGATTAGTCATCTAAGAACCATGTCAAAGTTATCTGCTCTGAGAAGCTCATCTGGATTCGTATTTCATTCAACAGTGTCTTAAACATATTTCTCATGTTCGTCAAGCCGAGTTTTGTATTAATCTTAAGCTTGGTACTTCACTCGTGACAAAACCCTCCTAATCGTCTTGCACCGTCAGAAATACAAAAGCTTATCAACTAAAATTCTAAATTGATGATCTTATCCACTTTGTCAAGAAACACTTGAAATCTCGAATCATAAAATTGAACAAACTTAAGCATAGCAAAACATTATAATTAAGCCTATTGAATTTAAATGCTCCTAAGAGTTCCCTTGCAAACATGAAATGAAATCCAAGTCTCCACATATCCTTAAAATTAGTCTTCTCATGAATAAATTTCGGGATAAAATTTCTTAAAGTAGGGGATCAAGACTGTAACATCCGCCATTTTTTTCAAGTTAAAACCCGAACCCATTTTTTTAATTTATTATAATAACTGTAATGGATCAAATGCATTAAATTTGCAATTTGTATTGGGAATTATTCATTTATCAATCATCTAAATAACTTGTAATAATATATGGATTTATAAATAATTCTTTTCATAAAGTTATTAATCATTTTACAATAAATAACTAAATGAAAAATCTTATTAAAACTTATTAAGTTACAAGATGAATTTTAATAAACTTATAAAGCTTTATTAGTAATTATGAATCTTAACTATTAAGTGAAAATAAATAATTAACTTGGCTTATTAGTTTTACAAGTCTAGGGTTTAACTTGTAATTTCTGAAACTTAAAATAAAGGTTTCAAGCATTAAATAACAAAACTGAATACATCAGGGACCAAATTGCAAAATACCTAAACCACCCCCTTTCTTCCCGTCGGCCACTCTATCTCCGGCCACCCTCCGGCAAGCTCCGGCGAGCCCCTAAACCCATCGAAACCATTCGATCTCGACCCCAAACCATTCTAAATCTTTTCGTGTACATGTTTCGACCTTGAATGCATGAATTAATTGAGTTTAAAACACCGATTACAACTCAAACCATCGCATAACCGATGGCCTTAATCATATAGCCGATCAGACATTAAACACTAATAATAATTCAATTAATTCAACACAATCGATTGTCTATCTATCTCTAATCGAGTACAATGCCCAATTTCATTCAAATCACACAAACAATGTATTCAATCATCCTCTTCGTTTCGAGACCTGCAACTTGGTCGATGTCCACCTCCGGAGCATCTTCGAATACAATTGTTAAAGGCTATCGTCCCTCATCACCCCTGGAAGCTTTATTAGTCATTACTTAGACCATATCAACATCGATAATACGGATTCAGACTATCCATCGTGTCGGGGCTATCTTCATATAGTTCATCATCAATTCGAACCCAATCACGTAAATTTCACACACCAACACACACGATTTCATTAGGAGAATAAAAGCCCTAACATTCCATTCATTAACTTTAACAATTTGGGGTTCAATTTGATCGAAACCGATTTAGGGTTCTCGAGTAATTTGGGGATTTGTTTAATTAATGGATTTATAAATTAGTTTTGAGTCCTAAACAGATTCAGGCTTTAGCCCAACCGGTTACCACACTAACCTTGTATACGGGAGGTCTCGTGTAACACCCCGAAATTTTATTTAAATGAAAGAAGAAAAAGAAAGAAAAGAAATAAAGTCCAAAGTCGAGGGACCAAATTCGCCAACGAGAGAAACTTGGACGAGTGGGACTATAAAAGGGGGAGGGCAGCCCACACCCTCTCCATTCTTGCAAAAATCAGCCAAAGAAGAGAGAAAAGGAGAAAAAGAGGAGAAGAGCTTGGTTCGGGTGGATCCGAGCGTGAAAATCGAAGTGTAGCGAGTCAAATCGAAGGTCTACTCGACGGGATCGTTTATGTGAGTTCTAGAACCCCTCTTTTACATGTTTTTGAATGATTTTGGGGCTAGAACACATCTGAAAATCATTTTTAGGTGTAAACCCGTTTATGTAAGTATGTGTATGCGTATGATCCGTTTGGGGTTTGATTTCGGGCTTGGTTGCGCTTGAATGGGGTCATGGTATGTTTCCCTAAGGCTTAGGATGGTTGATTTGGGCTGAAATCGACTTTGGAAGAGTTTGGAGGTCGAAAGGGGGCAGTTCGCGTTTGGCTGGAACTGCATTCTGTAGCAGCTAGGGCTAGGCGAACCGACTGGGATGCGACTGAAGCCATACGACCGGCTGAGGAACGATTGAGATTTAGTCGCACGATTGAGGTCCAGTCGTACGACTGGGGATCCAGTCGCATGGGAGTCAAGCGACTGTGGTCCAGTCGTATGGGGTCTAGTCGCATGGGGTCCAGTCGCATGGGAGTCATGCGACCGAGGTCCAGTCGCATAGATGTTCATCCGCATTTGTTCAGTCGCATGATGTTCAGTCGCATGGAGGCCATACGACTGAAGGGTGTCCAATCGCCCAAACAGGGCTGTTGTACCTGAGGAGATTCATAATTTGATATCTGTTTTTCTGGGGAAAGTGCAGATGTAAGTTCTGACGTAGAATTTCCTGTAAGTGCATATAGATGACTGTTGAGGCCTTAGAGGTTATGTTGGGCATGACGTCGAGGTTGCATGTTTATGTATGATGTATGTTAAGTATGATGTAGCCCATGTATGATGGTGATGACTGATGACAGGTAAATGTCGACGTTCCTTGTTTCGATACGTGTTTATCTTCCCGTGGCTTTAAGTGTTATGACTAATAAATGCAATGAAAGTATTATATAACGTAAAGTGAAAGATAATGAAAAGAGGAATGTAATGAATGAGTGCATGCATTAACGAATGAACGAAAGAACGTAAGGCTTGTAAGCATATATATGAGGTGAGCGACTCTGTGTCGCAACAGACTCGAATAGGATCCTTGTTGCGTACTCCGGTACTGTGTCAGTCTTCAGACATGAGTCGGGGGTTTGTTTATCAGGCCCCGACGCAGTATCAGTCTTCGGACATGAGTCGGGGGTATTGCATGAGACGAGATAGTGAGGTGAGCAACTTTGTGTTGCAACAGACTTGGATAGAGTTCAATCCAGGTGATTGACTCGAATGGGATCTTTGTCGTGTATCCCGGTGTTATGTCAGTCTTCGGAAATGAGTCGGGGGTTTGAGTACAGGCCCCGGCACAACATCAGCTTTCGAGCATGAGTCGGGGATATTGCATGAGACAGGATCTAGTTGTATGGGTAGAGGATCGCATGCTCCGGTACTGTGTCAGTCTTCAGACATGAGTCGGGGTTTGTGTACAGACCCCGGCACAGTATCAGTCTTCGGACATGAGTGGGAGTAGTGCGTGAGAATGAGATGAGATGAATGAGGAACGAATCGCGTGCTCCGGTACTATGTCAGTCTTCGGACATGAGTCGGGGGTTTGTTTACAGGCCCCGGCACAATACTAGTCTTCGGACATGAGTCGGGAGTATTTCGTGAGTTGATGAATGAGAAAGATAATTACGAAAGAAAGAAAGTATGAAACGAATGAAAGTTAACGAATGTAATGAGAGTTAAAGAACGAACGAATGAAAGTAACAAACGGAAGGAACATAATGATAACGTATGAAACGCGATCCTTGTCACTTGACCTCAGTAATCATGGTTGCGTGCCATGAAGAGGGTAAGGTTTGACAGGATCTAGATAGAGGTAAAAGTTAAAGAATGAATGAATTAAAGAATGGATGATGAAGATAATAATGATTGTATTATCTATGTGTACGTATGATGTGTGATAGCATGAAAGTAAAGAAACGGTTTTAAGGAAAGCAAAGTATGTTTTATTTTAAAACTAGAACTCACTCAGCAACACTGACTTTTGATGTGTTTCCAGTTGGCAGGTATGTTGCTAAGGATGGCACGAGGCGGCTACTCAGCTCTTTTGGGATGGCATTCTTTTGTATACTGCTTTTGTGTTGTAATGCAACAATATATATTTTGTAACTGATTAACATTGTATTAACTTGCAAAAGCATTTATAGTAAAACAAAAAAATTATTTCACAGTTTCCGCTGCGATGTTTATAAAAGATAATAGAAATGTATGTTTTAAGCGCGATGATTGACCAACTGTAAGCGTCCCGGGAACGGGGCCTTACATCTCGTGTTCGAACCCGGCCTCCAGCATTTAATTTTTAATTAATTTTTATAAATATTAAATTTAAGAAACTATCCCAATATGTTACTAAATTAAAATAAAAACTATTTTATGAACTAAAACATTCCGAAAATTATTAAATAATTTTTAATGACTTTAAAACTTATAATTTTTTTTAAATGTAATTACTTTTAAAGAATAATCAAGGTTATAGAAAACATTATTAAGTCATTTACATGATTTAAATGTTATAAATCTATTATGGTTCAAATTTAGATTATTTCAAAACATTATAATTCTACATGTTAAATAATTAATTAGGCAAATAGTTATTTAAATAAATATTTAATTAATTAATTACACATCAATTCATTTAATCACGTTATATCATAATTAGTAAATAAATTTATTCCTTAAATGTTTATTTAAATTCTTGAAATTTATAAAATAATATAATTTTCTATTGTTCCTTATTTAAGGTTTTTATATTATAAAACCTTTATAAAAATCAATTAAAATTTTAAAAACTTTATAAAATGATTTTAAATTATTTTGAAAGTCATTTCAATAAGTATTCAAATATTTTTATAAAATTTTAAATAATTAATTATTAAATTAATTATTTCTTTTCACCTTATACTTAATCTTTATTAAATCAATAAATTAAATTATTGAATTACTCTTTATCATTTCTCATCTTAATTGATTTTATTCCATCTTTATTGAACCAAATCGATAGCATTATTTTTATTTATTTGATTAAATATTAAAATCCCCAAATTCCAAATGGAACCCTAATCCATATTTACTCTTGAATCATATCTTTATTCTAACACTAAGACATCAACCCTTAGGTTGAATCGTGAAGGAAAACGTTGGAGAATCTTACTTTCTTATTATTGTTCAAAAGCGCACATTATATATATCATGTGAGTTTTTCCATACCCCTTTTTCATATTTTCACACTTTGGGGTGAAACATGTTAAACTTATTATCGTTGCACTTGTAAACTTATTTGAGACTTGTAAACATCTTGGCAATTCATCATATTAAGTTGTGGTTAGTTGAACTTTTATGATTACCATGTTATGGCGTTTATATGTACAATCATTAATTATTGCTAGCCTGGTGACGTCATAGATCTATGGGCCTGACAAGCGTATTTGGTGGCCCTAGTGTCATATTCTTGAGCACTATGGGGACCAAGTACACTTAGCTAATTGTATAAACTTGTAAACGTGGAATCTTGTAAACTGTCAAGGTTTGATTGTTACATCTGTTCATAACATCCCTAATTACTTTATTCACTAACTTATGACTTGAATTGCCATATTTTATATACTTATTACATGAAAACAATGGAAAGCTCACCAACTTTATAGTTGACCTTTTATTTTTAATATGTTTCAGGAAACGCACACGTTTGAAGTCTTCATTTGAAGTTGCTTAGATCTAGGATTTGGACCTAGAATAATGAATAAAATGTCTTGGAATATTTTATCCTATTTTTTTGCTTATTTCATATTGAGACTTATAAATGTAATTTGCACTTGTTAAACTTATGATTAATCATATTTACATTTAAAGATAGCATTATGTGGCTATGAACAATTTTAACCCTCACATCTCGACGTTTCCACCGTTAAGATTGGGGTGTGACATTGGCGGGCTACTATAGAAGGTTCATTCAAGACTTCTCCAAGATAGCCTCACCTTTGACAAAGTTGACTCGCAAGGACGTAAAGTTTGTGTGGGGTCGAGAATAGGAGAGTACGTTTGAGGAGTTAAAGAGGAGATTGACCCAAGCTCCTGTCTTGACATTACCTGAAGGAAGTGAAGACTTAATGGTGTATTCGGACGTATCTTATTCGGGACTAGGTTGCGTGCTAATGCAATGTGGAAGGGTGATAGCCTACGCATCCCGACAGTTGAAGACCCATGAAGTCAATTACCCTACACACGATTTAGAGTTAGCGCTGTGGTTTTCGTGTTGAACATTCGGAGGCACTACTTATATGGTACAAAGTGCACGATCTTCACCGACCACAAGAGCTTAAAGTATTTCTTTGAGCAGAAGGATCTCAACATGAGGCAGAGAAGGTGGTTAGAGCTCATCAAAGATTACGACTGTGAGATCCACTACCATCCGAGCAAGGCCAACGTGGTGGCCGATGCCCTTAGCCGAAAAGAGAGACCCGAGCCGATTCGGGTGAAGGCGTATCATTTAGTGATGACCTCGGACGTGATGACTCAAGTGAAAGAATTTCAAAATGAGGCGTTGAAAGAAGATCGCCTCAACTCTGAACGAATGAGAGGTCTAGTCGGGGAACTGGGATAACACACCCACAGGGTTAAAACCCGCTTTAGAAGAATGTGGATCCCTCATAATGGAGATCTGCAAGGGCGAATTATGGATGAAGCTCACAAGACTCGATACTCCATTCATCCCGGTGCCACCAAGATGTATCAAGACATAAAGAAGGACTAATGGTGGTCGGGTATGAAACGTAACGTGGTGGAGTATGTGAGTAAGTACCTTACTTGCTTACAAGTGAAGGCAGAGCATCAGAAGCCCTATCGGAAGATCCAACCATTGGATATACCCGAGTGGAAGTGGGAGCACATCACCATGGACTTCATTACGAAGTTACCCCGCACGGCGAGGGGGTACGATGCGATTTGGGTGATTGTTGATCGTCTAACCAAGAGTGCACACTTCCTGCTGATCCGGGAGACGTATTCATCTGAGAGGCTGGCAGATCTGTTCATCAAGGAGATTGTAGCTCATCATGGTGTGCCGGTGTCTATCGTGTCGGATCGTGACACCCGATTAACATCAAAGTTTTGGAAGAGATTCCATGACGCCATGGGGACAAGGCTACATATTAGCATAGCTTATCATCCTCAGACAGATGGTCAGTCTAAGAGGATGATTCAGACGCTCAAGGATATGCTTCAGGCATGCGTGATCGATATTGGAGGAAGTTGGGATGATCATTACCGTTAGCGGAATTCTCATATAATAGTAGTTATCATGCTAGTATTGGCATGCTACCATATGAGATGCTATACGGTAGAAGATGTAGGACGCCCGTATGTTGGGGAGACATTGGGCAGAAGGAGTTGGGAGGTGTCGAGTTGATCGAAGCTACGACTGAGAAGTTAGAAAAGATCAAGGCCTTCATGAAGGCGGTAAAAGACAAACAAAAGTCGTATGCTGACAAAAGGTATAGAACGATATACTTCAAGGTTGGCAACCGAGTTATGTTGAAGGTCTCACCTTGGAAGGGATCATCGGATTCAGGAAGCGAGGTAAGCTAAGCCCGAGATACATAGGGCCTTTTCAAATCATCGCACGAGTAGGAGAGGTGGCCTATCGACTTGAATTGCCAGATGAGTTAAGTGGAATTCATCCTACATTCTACGTATCTCATCTGAGGAATTGCTTAGCTGATAAAGACATAGTTATACCACTGGAAGATATCAAGGTTGATGAACGACTTAATTATGTAGAACAACCAGTGGCAATCATCGATCGTAAGGAGAAGAGGCTAAGGAATAAAGTGGTTCCACTTGTGCGGGTGCAGTGGAAATGTAACACCCGTAGATTTTATTGAAAAGAAATAAAAGAATAAAAGAAGAAGGGAAAAGGTGAGGAATAAATGTCAACCCAAAGATGAGGGGTTAAAAGTGTAAAATGGCAAAGTTGGTAAAAAGTTGGTGAAAAAGTGGCATGGCCTCCCATTTTCACTCTGCACAACACTTTCATTCGGACATTTAGAGAGAGAAAGCAGCAAGAGCAGAAATTCTCAGGAATTTTTGAAGAAGAACCAGAAAACTCGAAGTTTTTGGTAAGAAATTTCGATTTTTGATGTTTAGGATGATTCTAGAACCATTTATGTGCTTAAAAATGTGATTTGTTTGTTCGGGTGGCATTGTGTGTGTGTTTTAGGTGTTAGGAACGACTGGGAAGTTCAAGAAGGGGTATCAAAACCCGAAGACAACAAAGGTGAGTTTCTAGACCCCTTTTTACACGTTTTTAAATGATTTGGGGCTGGAAAATGCATGTATGTATGTTTTCATGAATTTGGGTATGATACCCGTATGATATGTACATGTGTATGTTCATAGAGTATGTTTTGGGATGAATGAATGTTTATGTTTATGCTAAGTTTATGTCTGGAATTGTGTGTATATGTTTAGAACTAGGTATTACGATGTTTGGGGACTGGAATATGAATTAGACACATGAACAGGCTGCTAATACGTCTAATAAGGCCAAATAGTGGTCATATGTCTGAAATTTTGACTTAGAAAACCAAGTACAAGGTAATATGTCTAAATAGTGCTTATACGCCCATGAAATTTGCCTTAGAAATATTTTAAGGGTTATATGTCCCAACAGTACTCATATGTCCCAACAGTACTCATAAGTCTGTAAAAATTTCCTAAGTATGGGGGATGAAACGACTGAACAGTGGTCGTATGACTAGTAAAAATTTCCTAAGTATGGGGGATGAAATGACTGAACAGTGGTCGTATGACTAGTAAAAATTTCCTAAGTATGGGGGATGAAACGACTGAACAGTGGTCGTATGACTAGGAAAAATTTTCTAAGTATAAGGTGAAACGACTGAGCAGGGCTCATACGCCCAACAGTGCTCATACGACCAGGGTTGAAAATTTTCTAAGTGTAAGCTAGTATGTCCGACAGTGGTGAAACGACTGAACAGGGCTCTTACGCCCAGCACTTAGAAATTTTAACGGAATTTTCTTGGAGTCTGTGCAGTAGGGTTTTCGCATGAATGTTGACTGGGACTTTATTATACACGTATGATTATGTTTGAATGTAATAATATCCCTTTTCTTAATATTCTAATTAATATTATGATTAGGGCTATTATTAAGCTTATTATTGATATTATTAGTATTATTATTATTAATATGCTTATTAATAATAATATTGTATGACTTTACATGGAATGATCATGATCAAGACAGGAATTATTATCATTAATAAAGTGAAAGATTAATGATAAAGAAGAATGGAATGTAAATGAACGTAAGAAAGGCTTGCAAGCAAATGTATGGAGGTGCACACCCCTGGCAGGTGTTAGCTCAACTGTGATGCGGGTTCGCTACCCCGAAGGATGCACACAGGGTCAATTTTTGAGATTGAAAATGGGTGAGCAACTTTGTGTTGCAAAAGACCGCAGAAGACTTACAACCCGTGGGTTGGTAATGGGTGAGTGACTTAGTGTCGCAATAGACCAAAAGTCTTGCAATCCTTGAGATTGCTAATGGGTGAGCAACTTTGTGTTGCAAAAGACCGCAGAAGACTTACAACCCGTGAGGTTGGTAATGGGTGAGTGACTCAGTGTCGCAACAGACCAAAAGTCTTGCAATCCTTGAGATTGCTAATGGGTGAGCAACTATGTGTTGCAAAAGACCGGAAGAAGAATAATAAAAGTACGAATTGAACGATGATGAAGATAATGAAAATATACCTATGTGTACGTACGATGTATGATCACCTATGAAAATGAGGAACGGTTTTTGAATGAAAACAAAGTATTTTAATTATAAAACTAGAACTCACTCAGCAACGCTGACTTTTATGTATTTTCCAGTTGGCAGGTAACAGGTTGCTGATGATGGCACGTGGGGATGGCTACTTGGTGGGCAAGACTGACACCCATTTATGTTTTGACAACACTGTTGTTTTGTAATTCATGCAACTAATTATTTTGTGATTCCTAAACTGGAATGTATTGCTTAGCAACAGTGTTTAAAATGAATGAATTGATTTTTGTTAAAACTAATTCCGCTGCCTTAATTTATAATATATGAATGTTTTATGCTGTGAATGACCAACTGTGAGGTGCCCGGGAAGGAGACCTTACAAGTTGGTATCAGAGCTAAAGTTTAAGTGAAACGGGTAAATTTTCAAAAAAAAATAAACCTTAACTTAAACTGAGAATGGGACGGAAAGAGGGATGTCAGCCCGAGTAGCCATGTGCCATCAGGTATTGTTTTTCTTAAAAGTTAATCAGTGTTATGTGCGTGTGTCATGTGATTTATGTGTTCTTAGTAGATTTAGATGCTGATGTAGTCAGGATAGGAAGTGCTTGGGGTGTGAAGAGTAAAGTAAGTGGCTAATCACAACTGGCCACTGTAATTAGGGACTTACTATACTTAACATAAACTGAGCTGTACCTTGAATGACTGTTTTAGTGTTTGAATCTTATAGTGCATAGGAGAATGGCTGGGAAGAAACCTTCTAAGGCTGCTAGAGGTAGAGGTCGTCCGCGTATGACTAGGAGCAGTGCTAAATCTCCTAAGACGACCCCTGTGAACCCCGAGGTTCCTGACCGGAATGAAGAAACTGAGAATGCTAACCTGAATGCCTCAGCTAGGGAGGCGATTGCTGATGAGGTACACCAGGTCCTGCAGGCAGTTATGCCGTCTGTAGTGACTGATGTTATTCGAGCTGTGAGGAATGAGGAGAGAAAGGAGAAGGAGGACAGGAGAGGTTCAACTGGGAAGGAAAGCAAGGGGGGAGAGGAACGACCGGTTCCTGAGATAGTAGTATCTGATGAAGAGGAAGATGATGTGGTAGGGGTGACGACCAAGGGATGCAGTTACGGGGCATTTCAGAGGTACAAGCCCCCGACTTTCGATGGCAATGGCACTGCTGCAACCGCTCACCGATGGGTAAGGGAGATGGAAGCGGTACTCGAGATCAGTGAGTGCCGGGAAGATCAGAAGGTGAAGTTTGCCACCCACTCCTTTACTGACTTAGCACTATGTTGGTGGGGCAATATCGTCCAAGCTGAGGGCAGTAGGGCCATAGGAAAGATGAAATGGTCCGAGTTGAGGAAGCTGGTAATTGAGGAGTTTTGTCCTCACAGGGAACTCGATAAGATCGAGAGGGAGTTCCTACAATTTGAAGCGGGAACCATGACCCACCAGCAATACACTACCAAATTCAATGAGATGGCTAGGCTGGTGCCAGATCAAGTAACACCGGTGTCACGGAAGATTAACCGGTACGTTCTGGGGGCTGCCAGCCGACATTCGTAGGCATTTGATTGCTGCACGACCAAGCACTTTTAGGTCGGCAGTGGATTTGGCTGGGAGGCTCTATGATGAGAGGGAGGTAGCGGATGCAGAGGTGAAGAAGGCTGGTGGGGGTGACCGAAACTGGAATGGGAAGCGGTTCGGGCGTGGTGGCATTACCCCGAACAACAAAAGGATGAGAGTGGATGACCGTAGGGTGGGGCCATCAAGCTCAGGGCCCAAAAGGTGTGGCAAGTGCGGGAAGGAGCATACGGGTGAGTGCAGAATGGGGCTCAAGCTGTGCTACAGGTGCGCGAAGCTGGGCCACATCTCGAAGGATTGTAAGGAACTGAGGTGTTTTACCTACGGTGAGGCGGGCCATATGAGTAAAGACTGCAGAAAGCCGAGGGTGGAGAGTTCCGGGGCAAAGAAGACGGCCGGGACTGAAGGGCAGAAGGCAAGTGCCAGAGCTTTCACCATGACCAGAGAGGAGGCTAGGACGGACCCCGATGTGTTGTCAGGTACGTTTCTAGTAAATCAAACTCTTGCTTCTGTGTTATTTGATTCTGGTGCTAGTAAGAGTTTCATTTCTGCTACTTTCTGTGCTAAATTGCCTGTTAGTAGTAAATGCATTAGTGAGCCCTTTGAAGTAGAAACCGCTATTGGTAAGTCCACTAGAGTTACCGATGTGATAGAGGACTGTACCATAGAATTAGAAGGTCATAGGTTTGCTGCTAGATTACATGTGATGCCCCTAGGTGGATTTGATGTAGTACTAGGAATGGATTGGTTGGCAACCTATGAAGCGAATATCGTATGTCAAAAGAAGATGATTAGATTGACGGCATCTGACGGAAGTATGGTGACAATATACGGTGATCGGGTAACGATGATTCCGAAGGTGATTTCGATGGCGGTGGCGGGGAAGTGCATGAGGCGTGGGTGCAACGCCTACCTATGTTATGTAAAGGATGTGGAAACGCCAACACCACAACTATCTGACGTTTCGGTTGTGTGTGAGTTTCCCGACGTGTTCCCGGAAGACTTATCGGGATTGCCACCTGACCGCGAAATCGAATTTCAAATTGACCGTGCCCAACATGTTGCTAAAGCACCGTATCGATTGGCTCCGACAGAAATGAAGGAGTTGATGGAGCAACTGCAAGAGTTGCTTGACAAGGGCTTCATTAGACCGAGTATCTCTCCTTGGGGTGCTCCGGTCTTATTCGTGAAAAAGAAGGACGGTAGCATGAGAATGTGTATCGACTACCGTGAATTGAACAAGTTGACAATAAAGAATCGGTATCCGTTACCGAGAATCGATGACTTGTTCGACCAGCTCCAGGGTGCCAGTTGGTTCTCGAGGATAGATCTTCGATCTGGTTACCATCAATTGAAGGTAAAGGAGCAGGACATTCCTAAAACAGCTTTTCGGACGCGCTACGGTCACTACGAGTTTCTCGTCATGTCTTTTGGGTTGACCAATGCGCCAGCTACTTTTATGGATTTGATGAACCGAGTGTGTCGGCCAATGTTAGATAAATCAGTGATTGTGTTCATCGATGATATCCTGATTTATTCGAGGAGCGAGGAAGAGCATGCCGGCCACATTCGGGAAGTGTTGGAGACCTTGAGAAGGGAGAAGTGTATGCTAAGTTCTCCAAATGTGCTTTTCGGCTACGCGAGGTGCAATTTCTGGGTCACGTGGTAAATGCAGAGGGAATCATGGTGGACCCAGCAAAGGTTGAGGCTGTGATGCAATCGAAATCACCAAAGATGCCATCCGAGATTCGTAGCTTCTTGGGATTGTGTAAGGCCCACCTTTCTTAGGGAAGCCTCACAGTTGGTCATTCACAGCAAAACATCGATTTAAAACAGTCATTTACTCATATGTGTATAAATATATATTGCAGCGGATAATAATGTAAAGCTCAATCCATTACAAATGAAATATAAACATTATCTTTAATTCTTAAAATCTATTTAAAGTCCTCTTAATCTTTTCTTCATCAGGGATGCCAGTCTTCTAGTGCCAAGAAGCTTCAGTCCCATGCCTCTATTCCGTAGCTCAAACTCTTACCTGTCAACTGATATGCATACAAAAGTCAGCTTCGCTGGGTGAATTCTAGGTTTACTTTGCTAAATAGCTTTTGTAAGAGGTATTAGCTTTATCAGTTGAAAATAATTCTCATCTATCAAGCATCAATACATACAGGCTATCACTTTATCGATACTTTATCATTACTTTTCATTTCTTGTTATTTATTACTCTTCTTTATCCGTCAATTCTCTGTCACTATCGGTGCCTAGGCTCGCCTAGGACTTTACCGACACGCCAATTAAGGGCTTACAGTCGTACTCGATCGGGCCATTATTGTCATGCCAATTCAGGGCTTACAGACCTGCCTGTTCGAGCATTACTTTATCCGGGTGAGGGCACAACAAATGCAACCCTCCTTTAGCCATCGCTTGCAAGTCTTTACTTTATCCCTTGCCTGCAGGACTTTACTTGCAAGACTTTACTTTATCCAGGTACACGTTATGGGCCACATAACCTTTCTTTACGTTTCACTTTCTTATTTAAGTTATATATATATATATATATAACACAACACATCTCGAAGGCAATTCATCACTACAAGGTTATATCTCGATAAGGAAAAACACACTATCAATTCATTATAACACCCCATTTCTCATATAAGATAGTATGTAAAGCTTTACTTTAAAAGAACTGATCATAAAAAGTATGTATCTTAGTATGCATACCGCCCCAAAACATTTAAATCATGTATAAAACAGGGGATCTAGAACTCACCTGAACTCGTCCAAGTAGCTTAAATTCTAAGTCACTTAGGCTATAGCCTGAATGCTCTAGCTGCACGAAAGTTAACATGCAAAAACGTCATTTTCTTCATAGTTTCGCCCATAGTTTCGCTACAGCGAAACTACAGTTTCGCTTAAAGTTTCGCTGGGCAGCACTTCTGCTAGTTTCGCTAGACAGATTCGCTGCCTTGAGCGCCCAACTTTCGTTGGAATTCCCTATTCTTGCGAAGTCTATAGGTCAGTCTAGGTCTTAGCGAGATTACCGGCGAAACTATAGTTTCGCCCCAGCGAAACTGTAGTTTCGCTGGAACTTCTCCTAGTCTCGCTGAACTAATGTGCAGTTTCGCCGGATGAATACTTAAATTCGCTGGATCGGGGCCCAGTTTCGCTGGATAAACAAAAACTCAGATCCAGCCCGTTTTTAACCCAAAATCTTAACTTTTTACGTCCAAATCCTTAGTTTACCCTCCATGAACTCAAATCTAAGCTTTTTACACGTTTTCATACGTAAAAATTCGACCTTTATGTGTTTCTTTAAACTTTTCAAAACCCCAAAACCCTAGAATCCGGGTTTGATCTACAGAGGGCCTTAGAGGTCGATTCTTACCTTGTTTTGTTGCTCTTTCCTTGTGTTTTGATGCTCCAATCCACCAGAACTTCAATCCTTCAAACCTTCAAGCTCTAAATCTTGAATTTCTTCACTTTCTCTCTCTACTTTCTCTCTCTACGAATTTGGTGGCTAGGGTTTGAAATGGTGAAGATGGAGCTGTTCATGCATGTTTAAGGGCTGATTAGGGCCCTTAAACCCATTAAGCCTAGCCCATTAAGACTAATTTTATCCATAGCCCACTAATTTACCCCTTTATTTCTTAAATTAACCCTTAAAAGCCCATTATTATTAAGTGGCTTGTTTCGGGAAATTTCGGGGCGTTACAAGTCTCCCCCCCTTATTTAGGTTTCGTCCTCGAAACCTGACTCGTCATTAAACAGATCGGGGTATTGGCGTCTCATTTCCTCCTCGGATTCCCAGGTGGCATCCGACCCTTTTCGGTGTTTCCATTGCACCTTAACTTGCTTGACTACTTTATTTCTCAATTATTTCTCCTTCCGATCCAGTATAGCCACTGGTTGTTCTACATAGTTCAGTTTCTCGTCCACTTCGATGTCATCTAGAGGCACGACTACCTCGTCCGGTGCTAAACATTTCCTCAAGTGCGACACATGAAAGGTAGGGTGAATCCCACTTAATTCTTCTGGAAGGTCTAGCCTGTAGGCTACATCCCCAACTCGTGCTAGTACCTTAAATGGTCCAATAAACCTGGGACTCAGTTTCCCCCTCTTCCTAAATCGGATAATCCCCTTCCATGGCGACACTTTTAACATTACCATGTCACCCACGCTAAATTCTATTGGTCTCCTCCTTCTATCGGCGTATGACTTTTGTCTATCCTTTGCAGCCTTCATATACTCCTTGATTTTCTCCAGCTTTTCCGTTGTGGCTTCCACAACCTCTAGGCTTCCTAGCTCCTTCTGTCCGATATCACCCCAACAAATAGGAGTTCTGCACCGTCGACCGTACAATAACTCATATGGGGGCATCTTAATACTGGCGTGGTAGCTGTTGTTATAGGAGAACTCTGCTAGTGGCAGATGATCATCCCAATTACCGCCAAATTCGATGACGCATGCCCGAAGCATATCTTCTAGTGTCTGGATCGTTCTTTCCGATTGCCCATCGGTCTGTGGGTGGTATTCGGTACTAACATGCAACCTCACGCCCATTTCTTCATTGAACCTTTTCCAAAACTTCGAGGTGAACCGTGTATCTCTATCTGAAACAATCGATACGGGCATACCATGTCGCGCTTTGCATCAACACACAGCCTAGCCCGCAGTAAGAAGCGTCGGAGTATACCGTTAGGTCTTCATCTCCCTCTGGCAGGGTTAGCACAGGAGCTTTGGTCAGCCTATCCTTCAATTCCAGAAACGCTTCTTCCTGTTCTTTTCCCCAGTCGAACACCACGTTCTTCCTTGTTAACCTTGTTAATGGGGAAGCTATCTTCGAGAAATATTTGATAAACCTTCTATAATAGCCAGCCAATCCCAAGAAACTACGGATTTCGGATGGCGTCTTCGGGGAATTCCATTGCGTAACTGCCTCGACTTTTGCTGGATCAACCATAACTCCCTCGGAATTTATAATGTGCCCTAAAAACTGCACCTCCCGTAGCCAGAAGGCACATTTAGAGAACTTCGCATATAGTTTCTCCCTTCGTAAAGTTTCTAACACCTCCTTGATATGACAAGCGTGGTCTCCCTCATTCTTTGAGTATATCAAAATGTCGTCAATAAATACTATCACTGATCTATCCAACATCGGGCGACACACGCGATTCATTAAGTCCATGAAGGCCGCAGGAGCATTAGTTAGCCCGAAAGACATAACCAGGAACTCATAGTGGCTATAGCGTGTTCGGAAGGCCGTCTTTGGGATATCTTGCTCCCTTACCTTCAGTTGATGATATCCGGATCGGAGATCTATTCGGGAGAACCAGCTTGCCCCTTGCAATTGATCAAACAGATCATCTATCCGGGGTAGAGGGTACCGATTCTTCACGGTCAGCTTATTCAACTCCCTGTAATCTATACACATCCTCATGCTGCCATCCTTCTTCTTCACAAATAGCACGGGAGCACCCCATGGAGAAATGCTGGGCCTAATGAACCCTTTGTCAAGGAGTTCTTGCAGTTGTGACATGAGTTCCTTCATCTCGGAGGGAGCTAGGCGGTAGGGTGCTTTGGCAATGGGTTGGGCTCCTGACAGTAAGTCGATCTGAAACTCTATCTCTCTATCTGGTGGTACTCCGGGCAGATCCTCCGGGAATACGTCAGGAAAGTCCCGCACCACTGGTACATCGGGCAACTCTTTTGCTTTATCTTTAACATCCTCGACATACGCTAGATAAGCTCCGCACCCTCGCCTCATACATTTCTCCGCCTTGATCATGGAAATGATCCTTGGAACCTTACAATCGTTATCACCGTAGATCGTAACCGAACTACCATCTGGAGCCGTTAATCGGATCGTCTTCTGTTGGCATACTATGTTAGCATCGTGGGCAGCTAGCCAATCCATCCCTAGTACGACATCGAAACCTCCTAAGGGCATAACAAACAATCGTGCGGGAAAGTAATGGCCTCCTAGTTTAATGTGGCAATCCTCTATCATCTTGACTATTCTAATGGACTTACCATCGGCTGTTTCTACTTCGAAGGCATCATCTATTTCCTTAGTTTGGACATCTAGTGTATCACAGAAGGATACAGATACGAAACTCTTACTGGCACCACTATCAAATAATATGGAGGCGCAAACATCATTGACAAGGAACGTACCTGACACTACGTCCGGGTCCTTCCTTGCTTCCTTCTTATTCATGGTGAAAGCCCTTGCCTTGACCTTGGGCTTTCCATCATCCCCCTTGTCATCACCCCTACTCGTGCCCGAGCTTCCCGGCTTGGTTTTCTTGCAATCCCTGCTGTAGTGCCCCGACTCATGGCAGTTAAAGCACTCGTTTACTTCCGGGCACTCCCTAGCCATGTGACCCGTTTTCCCACACCGGTAGCACCCATGGCTACCCAATCGGCACTCTCCGGGATGCCTCCTCCCACACTTCTCACAGTTCTTAACTTCCTCGACCCCCTTCACAACCATCTGTTTTGCATCCACCCTTGCTTTCTTGTTCCCCGGTTGGTGGCCACCACTTCCATATCTCTTCCCATTGTTATTCCAATCCTTCTTCGTCTCACCCACTATCACCGGCCTGCGATGATCGTACAACCTTCCACTGAGGTCCACCGCTGATCTAAAAGTACTAGGTCGAGCAGTGATCATATCCCTACGAATGTCTAGAGGCAACCCTTGTATGTACCTCTTGATCCTTTTGGCTTCAGGAGTTACCAAATCAGGCACCAGACGTGCCATTTCATTGAATCTTGTAGTGTACTCCTGGTGAGTCATATTTCCAGCCTCCAAACTCACAAACTCTTGCTCGACCTTGTCAAGCTCTCTTTCCGGGCAGTACTCCTCTATCACCAACCTCTTCATCTCCGGCCATTTCATCCTCTCAATGGCCTCCTCTCCGTAAGACTCAGCAATGTTATCCCACCAACACAGTGCTGGATCCAAAAGGGAATGGGAAGCAAACTTCACCTTTTGGTTTTCACGAAACTCGCTGATCTTCAGTACGGCTTCCATTTCCCTAATCCAACGCTGAGCAGTGGCAGCGTTACCAGTACCATCAAATGTTGGGGGCTTACACCTCTGAAAATCCCCATAGCTGCACCCCTTCGCCCTCTCTTCCACTTCAGGGCCATCATGGTTACCCAGACGATCTCCCTCGTCGCTCAACTCCTCAGTCTTGACTGCCCCTTTCTTATCAACTTTTTCTGAAGCCGTACTCTTCTTACTGTCGCCCTTAACCTGCTCCACAAATTCCGCAAGCAGAGCGGGCATCACTCTAGACAGGACCTGATGCACCTCTTAGGCAATAGCTTCCTTTACTGTCTCTTTCAGTTTGGCCTGATCAGGGGTAGACCCCTCGGCTCCCGTTCCTAACTCAACCTCCTCCTCCTTAATCGGTTCCTTAATCGGCTTTCTGGTTGACCTTTTTGTTGGCTTCACAGTTGCACTTGTAGTTTCCTTTGCCTTAGTCGGGGGCCTTCCCCTGGTGCTCCTCCGGGTGACCATGGTTGGAACTTCTTTCTTTGGTGCCATTCTTTCTACTTCCTATAAGATTCAGAATGTTAATATGGTCCTTCAAGGCAAGTTCAGTTCACGACAAGTTTTGTAAATTTTTAATAACAGTGGCCAGTTGTGATTAACTACTTACAGAACTTCTCGTGCCATAAACTTTTCTATCCTGAACCACACCAACACCAGAACCTACTATACCTAGTCTATGCATGTATAAGTCACATAAATTCAGATAGGCATCACAGATAACATTATCCTACTCTTCTTCGGCTCTAACTTAAATAAGAAGGCACTATCCACTAGAATAATAGCTATAGCATATTTGTTACCTCTGGGCATGGAGCTTCTTGGACTGGCATCCTTGACACTTGGTCCGATTCTCTGTTTAAGTTTAGGTTTATAAAATAATTTTCCCAAATCTCTTAAACATTGGCTCTGATACCAACTTGTAAGGCCCACCTTTCTCAGGGAAGCCTCACAGTTGGTCATTCACAGCAAAACATCGATTTAAAACAGTCATTTACTCATATGTGTATAAATATATATTGCAGCGGATAATAATGTAAAGCTCATTCCATTACAAATGAAATATAAACATTATCTTTAATTCTTAAAATCTATTTAAAGTCCTCTTAATCTTTTCTTCATCAGGGATGCCAGTCTTCTAGTGCCAAGAAGCTTCAGTCCCATGCCTCTATTCCGTAGCTCAAACTCTTACCTGGCAACTGATATGCATACAAAAGTCAGCTTCGCTGGGTGAATTCTAGGTTTACTTTGCTAAATAGCTTTTGTAAGAGGTATTAGCTTTATCAGTTGAAAATAATTCTCATCTATCAAGCATCAATACATACAGGCTATCACTTTATCGATACTTTATCATTACTTTTCATTTCTTGTTATTTATTACTCTTCTTTATCCGTTAATTCTCTGTCACTATCGGTGCCTAGGCTCGCCTAGGACTTTAGCGACACGCCAATTAAGGGCTTACAGTCATACTCGATCGGGCCATTATTGTCATGCCAATTCAGGGCTTACAGACCTGCCTGTTCGAGCATTACTTTATCCGGGTGAGGGCACAACAAATGCAACCCTCCTTTAGCCATTGCTTGCAAGTCTTTACTTTATCCCTTGCCTACAGGACTTTACTTGCAAGACTTTACTTTATCCAGGTACACGTTATGGGCCACATAACCTTTCTTTACGTTTCACTTTCTTATTTAAGTTATATATATATATATATATAACACAACACATCTCGAAGGCAATTCATCACTACAAGGTTATATCTCGATAAGGAAAAACACACTATCAATTCATTATAACACCCCATTTCTCATATAAGATAGTATGTAAAGCTTTACTTTAAAAGAACTGATCATAAAAAGTATGTATCTTAGTATGCATACCGCCCCAAAACATTTAAATCATGTATAAAACAGGGGATCTAGAACTCACCTGAACTCGTCCAAGTAGCTTAAATTCTAAGTCACTTAGGCTATAGCCTGAATGCTCTAGCTGCACAAAAGTTAAAATGCAAAAACGTCATTTTCTTCATAGTTTCGCCCATAGTTTCGCTACAGCGAAACTACAGTTTCGCTTGCAGTTTCGCTGGGCAGTACTTCTGCTAGTTTCGCTAGACAGATTCGCTGCCTTGAGCGCCCAACTTTCGTTGGAATTCCCTATTCTTGCGAAGTCTATAGGTCAGTCTAGGTCTTAGCGAGATTACCGGCGAAACTATAGTTTCGCCCCAGCGAAACTGTAGTTTCGCTGGAACTTCTCCTAGTCTCGCTGAACTAATGTGTAGTTTCGCCGGATGAATACTTAAATTCGCTGGATCGGGGCCCAGTTTCGCTGGATAAACAAAAACTCAGATCCAGCCCGTTTTTAACCCAAAATCTTAACTTTCTACGTCCAAATCCTTAGTTTACCTTCCATGAAATCAAATCTAAGCTTTTTACACGTTTTCATACGTAAAAATTCGACCTTTATGTGTTTCTTTAAACTTTTCAAAACCCCAAAACCCTAGAATCCGGGTTTGATCTACAGAGGGCCTTAGAGGTCGATTCTTACCTTGTTTTGTTGCTCTTTCCTTGTGTTTTGATGCTCCAATCCACCAGAACTTCAATCCTTCAAACCTTCAAGCTCTAAATCTTGAATTTCTTCACTTTCTCTCTCTACTTTCTCTCTCTACGAATTTGGTGGCTAGGGTTTGAAATGGTGAAGATGGAGCTGTTCATGCATGTTTAAGGGCTGATTAGGGCCCTTAAACCCATTAAGCCTAGCCCATTAAGACTAATTTTATCCATAGCCCACTAATTTACCCCTTTATTTCTTAAATTAACCCTTAAAAGCCCATTATTATTAAGTGGCTTGTTTCGGGAAATTTCAGGGCGTTACAGATTGGCGGGCTACTACAGGAGATTCATTCAAGACTTCTCCAAGATAGCCTCACCTTTGACAAAATTGACCCGCAAGGACGTAAAATTCGTGTGGGGTCGAGAGCAGGAGACGGCCTTTGAGGAGTTGAAGACGAGACTAACACAAGCTCCTGTCTTGATATTGCCCGAGGGAAATGAAGACTTAGTGGTCTATTCGGATGCATCTTATTCTGGGCTAGGTTGCGTATTGATGCAACGTGGAAGGGTGATAGCCTATGCATCTCGACAGCTGAAGACCCACGAAGTCAACTATCCCACACACGATCTAGAATTAGCCGCGGTGGTTTTTGCGTTGAAGATTTGGCGACACTATCTATACGGGACGAGGTGCACCATCTTCACCGACCACAAAAGCTTGAAGTACTTCTTCGAGCCGAAAGATCTGAACATGAGGCAGAGGCGATGGTTAGAACTAATAAAGGATTATGATTGCGAAATCCATTACCATCCGGGCAAGGCCAACGTGGTGGCAGATGCCCTCAGCCGAAAAGAAAGGCCTGAGCCGATCCGGGTGAAGGCTTATCAGTTAATCATGACCTCCGACGTGATGACACAGGTTAAGGAGTTTCAAGACGAGGCTTTGAAAGAAGATCGTCTTAACTCTGAAAGGATGAGAGGTCTAGTTACGGAACAGGGTGAGAACACTCTTGGTGTTAAGACCCGATTTGGGCGAATGTGGATTCCTCAATACGGGAATCTACATGAAAAGATTATGGATGAGGCCCATAAGACTCGATACTCCATTCACCCCGGTGCTACCAAAATGTACCACGATATGAAGAAGGATTACTGGTGGCCGGGTATGAAACGTGACGTAGGGGAGTACGTGAGTAAGTGCCTGACTTGTTTACAAGTAAAAGCAGAACACCAGAAACCCTACAGGAAGATCCAACCATTGGATATACCCGAGTGGAAGTGGGAGCACATCACCATGGACTTTATCACGAAGTTACCACGTACCCCTAAAGGGTATGATGCTATATGGTTGATAGTTGACCGCCTGACGAAGAGTGCCCACTTCCTACCGATCCGTGAAACGTACTCATCTGAAAGATTGGCGGATTTGTTCTTCAAGGAAATTGTAGCTCGTCATGGTGTACCGGTGTCTATTGTGTCTGATCGTGACACCCGGTTTACCTCCAAGTTTTGGAAGAGATTTCATGATGCAATGGGGACGAGGCTACACATTAGTACAGCATATCACCCTCAGACAGACGGGCAGTCTGAGAGGACGATCCAAACACTCGAAGACATGCTTCGGGCGTGCGTGATCGATTTTGGAGGAAGTTGGTATGATCACTTGCCGTTAGCAGAATTCTCGTACAACAATAGCTATCATGCCAGTATTGGCATGCCACCCTACGAGATGCTATACGGTAGGAGATGTAGGACGCCCGTATGTTGGGGAGACATTGGGCAGAAGGAACTGGGAGGTGTCGAGGTAGTTGAAGCAACGACCGAGAAGTTAGAAAAGATTAAAGCCTTCATGAAGGCGGTGAAAGATAGGCAAAAGTCGTATGCTGACAAGAGGCGAAGACCGATAGAGTTCAAGGTTGGTGACCGAGTCATGTGAAAGGTCTCACCTTGGAAAGGGATTATCCGATTCAGGAAAAGGGGTAAGCTAAGCCCGAGATACATAGGACCTTTCCGAATCATCGCCCGAGTGGGAGAAGTAGCCTATCGACTTGAACTGCCAGATGAATTAAGTGGAATTCATCCCACATTCCATGTATCTCATCTGAGAAAGTGCTTAGCTAATGAAGACATGGTTGTACCACTGGAGGACATCGAGGTGGATGAGAGGCTCAACTACTTATAACACCCGTAGATTTTATTGAAAAGAAATAAAAGAATAAAAGAAGAAGGGAAAAGGTGAGGAATAAATGTCAACCCAAAGATGAGGGGTTAAAAGTGTAAAATGGAAAAGTTGGTAAAAAGTTGGTGAAAAGGTGGCATGGCCGCCCATTTTCACTCTGCACAACACTTTCATTCGGACATTAAGAGAGAGAAAGCAGCAAGAGCAGAAATTCTCGGGATTTTTTGAAGAAGAACCAGAAAACTCGAAGTTTTTGGTAAGAAATCTCGAGTTTTGATGTTTAGGATGATTCTAGAACCATTTATGTGCTTAAAAATGTGATTTGTTTGTTCGGGTGGCATTGTGTGTGTGTGTTTTAGGTGTTAGGAATGACTGGGAAGTTCAAGAAGGGGTATCAAAACCCGAAGACAACAAAGGTGAGTTTCTAGACCCCTTTTTACACGTTTTTAAATGATTTGGGGCTGGAAAATGCATGTATGTATGTTTTCATGAATTTGGGTATGATACCCGTATGATATGTACATGTGTATGTTCATAGAGTATGTTTTGGGATGAATGAATGTTTATGTTGATGCTAAGTTTATGTCTGGAATTGTGTGTATATGTTTAGAACTAGGTATTACGATGTTTGGGGACTGGAATATGAATTAGACACATGAACAGGCTGCTAATACGTCTAATAAGGCCAAATAGTGGTCATATGTCTGAAATTTTGACTTAGAAAACCAAGTACAAGGTAATATGTCTAAATAGAGCTTATACGCCCATGAAATTTGCCTTAGAAATATTTTAGGGGTTATATGTCCTAACAGTACTCATATGTCCCAACAGTACTCATAAGTCTGTAAAAATTTCCTAAGTATGGGGGATGAAACGACTGAACAGTGGTCGTATGACTAGTAAAAATTTCCTAAGTATGGGGGATGAAATGACTGAACAGTGGTCGTATGACTAGTAAAAAATTCCTAAGTATGGGGGATGAAACGACTGAATAGTGGTCGTATGACTAGGAAAAATTTTCTAAGTATAAGGTGAAACGACTGAGCAGGGCTCATACGCCCAACAGTGCTCATACGACCAGGGTTGAAAATTTTCTACGTGTAAGCTGGTATGTCCGACAGTGGTGAAACGACTGAACAGGGCTCTTACGCCCAGCACTTAGAAATTTTAACGGAATTTTCTTGGAGTCTGTGCAGTAGGGTTTTCGCATGAATGTTGACTGGGACTTTATTATACGCGTATGATTATGTTTGAATGTAATAATATCCCTTTTCTTAATATTCTAATTAATATTATGATTAGGGATATTATTAAGCTTATTATTGATATTATTAGTATTATTATTATTAATATGCTTATTAATAATAATATTGTATGACTTTACGTGGAATGATCATGATCAAGACAGGAATTATTATTATTAATAAAGTGAAAGATTAATGATAAAGAAGAATGGAATGTAAATGAACGTAAGAAAGGCGTGCAAGCAAATGTATGGAGGTGCACACCCCTGGCAGGTGTTAGCTCAACTGTGATGCGGGTTCGCTACCCTGAAGGATGCACACAGGGTCAATCTTTGAGATTGACAATGGGTGAGCAACTTTGTGTTGCAAAAGACCGCAGAAGACTTACAACCCGTGGGGTTGGTAATGGGTGAACGACTTAGTGTCGCAACAGACCAAAAGTCTTGAAATTCTTGAGATTGCTAATGGGTGAGCAACTTTGTGTTGCAAAAGACCGCAGAAGACTTACAACCTGTGAGGTTGGTAATGGGTGAGTGAATCAGTGTCACAACAGACCAAAAGTCTTGCAATCCTTGAGATTGCTAATGGGTGAGCAACTATGTGTTTCAAAAGACCGGAAGAAGAATAATAAAAGTACGAATTAACGATGATGAAGATAATGAAAATATACCTATGTGTACGTACGATGTATGATCACCTATGAAAATGAGGAACGGTTTTTGAATGAAAACAAAGTATTTTAATTATAAAACTAGAACTCACTCAGCAACGCTGACTTTTATGTATTTTCCAGTTGGCAGCTAATAGGTTGCTGATGATGGCACGTGGGGATGGCTACTTGGCGGGCAAGACTGACACCCATTTATGTTTTGACAACACTGTTGTTTTGTAATTCATTCAACTAATTATTTTGTGATTCCTAAACTGGAATGTATTGCTTAGCAACAGTGTTTAAAATGAATGAATGGATTTTTGTTAAAATTAATTCCGCTGCTTTAATTTATAATATATGAATGTTTTATGCTGTGAATGACCAACTGTGAGGTGCCCGGGAAGGAGGCCTTACAGGAAACATCGAAAATGATCCGAATCTACATAGGAGACTGAAGAGGGGATGAAGCAACTCTACCCTCAGTTATTTGAAGAGTGACGAGTTTCGGGGACGAAACCTCTTTAGGGGCGGTAGACTTGTAACATCCGGTTCTTTAAGGGGGGCTAAAGTGCAAACAAAGAGAAGGGTAGAATACAAAAAAAGCAAGGATTTAAGTTGGAGGGTGTAAATTGTAAAATAGTACAAAAAGTTAAAAGTGGGTGAACAAAAGGAGCATGGTCGACCATGCTCCTCTTGTTGTTTCAGCCGAAAGAAGGAAGAAAGAAAATTGAGCATTCCCAAGCTTTTTCTCTCAGTTTTTCAAATAAAGAAGAAGAAGAAATCGAAGGTTAGTGTTTTTGTTGTATGTTTGGCTCAGTTTCAACCTTAGAAACCGAATACTAAGTGTTATGTGTGTTGTGGTTGATTGTTATGCTTGTTAGGTGTTTGGACCTTCGTGTAAAAGAAAGTTAGGAGAAGATTTACTTGTCTTCTACATCAGGTGAGTTCTAGACCCCGGTTTTTACGTGTTTTAAACTCTTCTTGGGGCTGAAAATGTATTAAATTGGTTTTATTATAGTTATGAATATGTACTCGTATGTATTATGCATGTATGATGATGTTTCATAGGTGTTTATGTGATGTTTATACTTAGAATAGTTATGATAAGCCAGGAGCAGGTTACTACAAAGTTTGGGGATTGAAAATATAGTAAAAAGGTCGAACAGTTGGTCCATGCATCTGGAATCTTGGTCTGGCGACTAAGTGATGGGCCATGCGCCCTAACAGTATCCATACGGCTAGAACTCTCCTATGCGTCTAGGACTTTATGCGATTGGAACCTCATGTGTCTAGACCTTATGCGATTGAAACCCCATGCGTCTAGGACATTATGTGACTGGAAAACCTCATGCGTCTAGAACCCTATGCGACTGAAATCCTCCATACGCTTAAGTGTTATGCGACTGGAACCTTCATGCGCCTAAGTAGAAAACCAGTTAATTGATTTAGGCCATACGCCCAAATAGTTATGAAACGCCTAAGCAGGCCTCATGCACCTGAATAGTGCCCATGCGCCTGCATAGTGCCCATGCCCCTGCATAGTGCTCATGCGCCTAAGACACTTAGTTTATTTTTTTGAAATTTTGAGAAAAATAGAATCCTTAAGGTTTGACCAAGTTTGACTTTAGGGTTTTCATGGCTACTATGTTGCATTATTATGAGTTGTCCTCATGCCCATAATAAATTATTATTGTGTGACTTATGTGATATGTTTATGATCATAAATACAAGTATTATCATTAACAAAGTGAAAGAGTAATGATAAGGAGAAGTAGAACATAATTAAAATAATGAAAGTCTTGCAAGCACATAGGAGGTGCACGACCATGTTATCGTTAGCTCAACTGTGATGCGGGTTAGCTACCCCAAAGGATGCACACAGGAGATTGACGGACCTTTGTAGCATACCCTAGGTGTCTGGATCAGCCTCGTGTACAATGATCATAGTCTATTGATAGAGCACAGGCCCAACACCAGTTTTTCGCGCACATAGTTTAGGGTGTTGCTCATTGGTCCACATAGACAGTGAAATATAAAGTTAAAGAGTACGAAATGAACAAAGGTATATAGTAGAGAAAGAAAACATTAACTTGTTGTATACTTGATGCGTGCTCATGTACAAGAGTAAGGAAAGTATTTTTATAAAATAGTATTTTCATATATATACATTACACAAGGTATCTTAATACTTTTAAAACTAGAGTTCACTCAGCAACGCTGACTTTTATACATTTTTAGTTGGCAGGTAATTATTGCTGAGGATGGCACGAGGGTGAAGCTACTTGGCGGGAAAAGACTGACATTCATTCTTATGTTAAGATATTGTTGTTTTGTAATGCAATTAAACAATCTTTTCCAGTTTAAACCCCGTTGTATTGCTTAACAACAGTATATATTAATAATAGAGAATGGCTTTTGCTAACGTAATTCCGCTGTTTATCTTATGAAATGTATATTAATATGTATCTATGATGCAATGAATGAACAACTGTGAGGTGTTCGGGGACGGGGCCTTACAACGACCAAGCCTCCACAGCAAGAATAAATAAGAAAGGAGACAAAGGATCCCCTTGTCTTAAACCCCTATTGCATGAGATTATTTAAGAGCGGTGCGTGTAACTGTCGTTAAAATCGTTGATGACCGTCGAATTCTACTAAGAATGAATCCGTACCGTTTAAGCAAAGAGGAGCATTCACGGTTCGTTTCCTATTAAGGCTGTAAATGAACCGAACGAACACGAACGGGACTTTGTTCGTGTTCGTTCATTAAGAAAATAATTTGTTCATCAACTTTTCACGAACGCTTACCGAACGAGATTTTTTGTTCATGTTCGTTCAACAAGGAAATGATATGTTCATGAACATTAACAAACGCAAACGAAAGCAAGCGAACACACACAAATATTTATGAATATTAATGAACACAAACGACATTTTCTACAACAAACAAATACAAACCATCATATATTGACATTATAATTAAATGTGAAGCTATTATACAAAGTGTATTTTTGCTACAAAGTGTGAGAAGACACAATGAGTCTAAAAAGCTACAAAAAATTATATCTCACAACCTAAATCAAATTTCAAAAAACTACTTCAGAGTCTATGTTCCTCTCGTCGTCCGCTTTGAGAAAAAATAAAAAATAAATAAGTAAAAATTTCATTATGTCTATTTATGATACAATGACATCATTGTGTCTTTAATAATGACGTAATGACATCAATGTGTCTTTCATAATAACACAATGACACCATTGTATCTTTTACGATGACGCAGTGACGTCGTTGTGTCTTTCATAATGACGTAATGGCGTCATTGTGTCTTTTATAAATTACACAATAAAAAACATTAATTTTTTTATCTTTTTATTTTTCGTTTCTTTTTTCTTAGTGGACGGTTACGAGAACAAATGCTCGGAATTACTTTTTTGAAATTCAATTTAGATTGTTAGATAGAATTTTTTTGTGACTTTTTTGATTCATTGTGTCTTCTCACACTTTATAGCAAAAATACACTTTGTATTTGAAACTCACACATTATCGAACATTCACGAACATATATGAGAAAACGCAGCAACTCTACATGAACATATTGATCATGTTCGTGTTTGTTCATTTATTAAACGAACGAACATAAACGAATTTCCCGCCGAACGCTTCACAAACTATTTGTTGAACATTCGGTTCGTTTACAACACTATTTTCTATTTTATTTGAGTGTGTACCATATATTATAAGGGATGGTTATGAGTTGTTGTAAGTGAACGATAAAGAGAATTTATGGGGTTGTAACGTGATTCCGCATATTTGAGAAATCACAGTACAATCCTCATAATTTTTTAATATTTTTAAAAGTGGTTATGAATGAATGAGAGATAAAATTTAATGATAAAAGTATGGAAAATATTATTTAACTGAAAAAAGAAAGAAAAAATAAACTTGACTCTACGTATAAAGCTTGTTTTAACCAATGTTTTCAGTTTCTGATCAGACGACGAGCCCAACGTTTCACTTGTCCACTGGTTGGATCGGATTTAAAAAGCAGATGACGTCATAATTATATATATAATATTGTATATGTGGTTATATATGTAATTCAATATAAGTATTTTATATTTGTATTTTATAGATATATATTAAACTAAAAGTAATCTTATCTTCAATACTCTAATTTATCGTTCAACTCACCCGTTAAACCCATCAAAATACAAAAAAATAAAAAAGTAAAAAGTAAAAACAAGAAATCCGGTCCAACCACCAAACCAGGACGAGCCAGCTAGTCGAACCTATAAAAAACGAACTGGGGCTACTCAGTCGGTCCACCTTCGATTCCCCGTCAGGTAGGTCGGGACGGTCAAACCAATCCGAGATTCAAAACAATGGTTTTAAACACCCATTCTCCCGGTGATGGAGTTATTACATGGTTAATTTAATAAACTCTCCCTACTATAACAAAATAATAATTATGATGGTTTTAAAAGTTCTTTAATATATAATTAAAAAAATCTCCCTACTATAATAGAATTGTAGTCATGATGAATACATAACAATACCATATTTCTCCTTACCAAAATTTTCCTGCTTCTTTTTACTATTAATTAATCAAATTAACTACTATCACTATTATTTATTTATATAAATTATTTTTTAATAAATTAAAAAATGGATCTTTTTATTAGTGATATTTCTAAACAATAGATTTTTATAAAATAAGAAACTTTTTTAAAACAACAATTTTTTTAAAATACAAATATTTTAAAATTGATATTTTTATAGTAAAATTGCTATAAACAAAAATAACTAAAATTGGGAGCTTTAACAAAAAATTTTAAAAATAATATTATTTTTAAAATGATTATTTTAAAATAAATTTTCAAGCTTTTAAAATAAGAAAAATTGTATAAATATCCTATCATGAAATATCATTTTATAATTATTAAACTTTCATTTTATTTAGTATTATTTTATTCAACTATGTAACACACGGTTTATTAAAACTATTAATTAACATAAAAGAAAACATAACTAATGTCAAATTTATGGATAGGAAATAGTGTCAAAAAATGTCATTGGTTTGTAATGCACAACCCTTCTAATGGCGGAAGAATTCGGTTCCGGATCGTGATTTTGAGGATATTTGGATATCTGATTATGTGAAATATTTTTTCTAAAAATAATTAAATAATAAATTTTAATTAGAAATTTCAGGTATTTTGGATATTCAACAAAATTTTGGCTATCCAAAATCTTTACAAATAAAAAATGTTAATTTTTTATAAAAATTATTAAAGAATGCATATCTTTTTAGAATTCGGATATACATTCGGATCCAAAATTTCAGATATTTGAAATTTGGGTAGGGTTATACTTAAAAAGGGATTTAATCTAAAAACTTTAAGAATGATTGTGGTCTTGACACATGTCATTCTATTGTTTTAAAGGTCGAGGATGATATTTTGGTCATTATATCAAATATGTCAGCTTAATATGTCTTATATGTTTATTATGTCATATATTATAAACCATTTATTGTATGTATTTATAATTGTATTTTACGTTTTAGATCATTTTATGTTATTTTGTCATTGTTTCTATAGATTATATAGATTTTTTTAATCTATAATTGTGTTTTATAATTAGAAGTTACAATGATATATTTTCACAAATGTATTTTTTAAATTACAGTGTTGAAAATAACACAACATGTTATTTTTATCATTATGTTTTATAGATTATATAAACTTCTTGTTATCTATCATTGTGTTTTACAATTACAAATACACAATGATGTTATTTACAAATATATTTTCAAAACTCATTGTGTTTAAGATAGCACAAATACTATAAAAACACAATGAGATATTATGTTATTTTGTTGTTGTTTTTAATGTATTAAATAAAATAGTTGTTAAGTTATTATTGTGTTATACATATTAGAGATCTACAACAACTTTATTTTCCATAATTATATATATATTTTAATTTATTATTTTAGAAAAATACAATAGTATTCAAAAAAATACAATAACTAAAAAAGACACAATTACGAGATATGAGCTTATAAACGTAAAAAATGTATTATATTTTTATATAATAATATTATACTCGTTTTAAAAATAAGAAAAATGCTTGTTTTTATAGTATAATTTTTACAAAAAAACAATGTCTTACACAAAAGTCTTGAACTTTTTAAAGAAGGGAGAAATTATAAAAAATCAACAAAAGTGTTAAATATATGTAAACATATTTGGCACGTCACAAACTATGAATTGATTATTAGATCTACTTTTGTCAACTTCTTCTTCAATCTATTCTTCTATTTAGTTGTTTATAATTAGATCAATAATGTTGGGAAATAATAA
Organism: Flaveria linearis; assembly: GCA_024085815.1. Taxonomy (NCBI): domain Eukaryota; kingdom Viridiplantae; phylum Streptophyta; class Magnoliopsida; order Asterales; family Asteraceae; genus Flaveria; species Flaveria linearis. The sequence goes on along the minus strand of CM044001.1, from coordinate 96,006,893 downwards.
TAAATGAATGAGATAGGATAGAGAATGCGTATTTTTAGTATGTATTAGTTATTATTGAGAAAATTTCAAATCAAAGCAATTTTAGTCTTCGTAAAGTAACCTTAGAGGTTTTTAATTCAATCCTTGAAACAACATTTATTTACAATATTATCATTATATGATCTCAACCATTAATTACACTAATCAATGATGGATTAGTTTTCTTGTTTTTCTAATATAAAATAGTTTTCTCTTGAGCCATCCCAAATATATATATAGGAGGAGGATCATGTACAAAGTAAGATTTTTGTAAAAAGTGTAGTAAACAATCTTTACATTCGATGAAACTTATTTAATGATTGAGATTTACACATGACAGTTTCATAATTAATTAAAATTTAATTATGGTTATAAGTGACAAAAGAGGGAATTAACTATCTTTTTTTGACTTTTTATATTAAATACTAGTTCCAGCTATTTTCTAAATCAATAATATTCATATACTTTGTTATGTTTTTTAAAAAATTATACCATAAAATTGAGGATCTTGTTCTCTTTAAAAGATGTATAATATTGTTATACTTTTAAAAAAATATGACAACCCTAAAATCCAAGGTTAGGTAAAACTAATATTTTAAGAATTACCTTAGATAGCATATACACACACACCCCCTTATCAGAGATTGTTAAGTGAATTATATTAACCTTATATGAAATCTTTATATATTTTTGCATGGTAATATGTGAGCATGCATGCATGCATAAATATTTACTTGTGTATATGTGTAATTCTTGCATGAATTTTGTGATTATCAAATTTTAGGATTATGTGATAGTTACTTGAATGTTAAATGCCCTTATCTACATAAAATGAACTAAGATTTAAAACTTAATCAAACCCTACTAATCAAGCTAGCATCTATAAATCTTATATCACAAAAACAAAACTAAACCAATCTCAAACATCTAAACATTAGCTAAAACCCAACCTTAACAAGGTATCAGCTCATTAGGACTTTCAATAACCTAGATTAACAACTAAACTACTAGTTAATCCTAGCATTAATGACCAAGTGAGTCATTAACCTACTTGATTGACACCTAGCACTAAGCAAACACAAATCACTCCTTAAGCATGACACCTAATGATCGATGTCGAAGTATCAATCAAATAAGATGATAAATGTGTGTTCCTATTCACCTTAAACTAGTTAGGGTAAATACGGTTGTCGAACCTCGTGGAATTAGTGGTCGGTGTATTGTACTTAGATTTATAAGAAATTGATTTAAATACTAAATTATAAACTATTGCTTCTTGGTTGTGAAAATTGGGTTTGGAATGATTAAAAAATTAACTAGGAAAAAATTGCTAATGAGTAAACTTGATTAAGAAGACAATTATGAGAAAGAGTAATCCACTCCGGGGTTAAGGTTGGTTTTCGATAATCGTTTAGTCCAACTTGGTGGAAAATTGTAAGGCCCCGGGTTCCCGGGCACCTCACAGTTGGTCGTCATTACCCATAAAACATACATTTAAAATAACTTAATAAAACCCATGCAGCGGAAACTTTAAATTTTTACTATAAATGCTTTTGTAAAGTAATACAACACTCGTTACAAAATATCAATTGTTTGCATTACAATACAAAAACGTTAACAAAAGAATGCCATCCCAAAAGAGCTGAGTAGCCGCCTCGTGCCATCCTCAGCAACACTACCTGCCAACTGGAAAACACATAAAAGTCAGCGTTGCTGAGTGAGTTCTAGTTTTGTAATAAAACATACTTTTACTTATTTAAAAGTATCCTTTCGTGCATGCGTTCATACATCATACGTACACAGAGATAATATTCGTTATTATCTTCATCATTCGTTATTCATCGTTATCTTTAACTTCTCGTATGGATTCTGTCAGGCTTTACCCACTTCATAGCACTTGGCTATGATTACTGTGGTCGAATGACAAGAATCCCGTTCATACTTACTTGCACGCATTGAAAGGTGAATTGTACCAATACCATATGCTACACCCCGATCGTTATAGCTACCGGGCCGTAGTCAACATATGACGGAAAATCGTATGCCACGGTACTAGAGGTAAGCGGTAGAGGTACCATGACCATGGTCAATCACATAGAAGGACCAATCGCGTTATTCAATGCTTGCAAGACATAATTCGTTCGTTCATTAATGCATGTATTCATCATCATTCTTCTTTTCGTTCGTTATACATGTCATAATACATGCATTTACAATACATAACCTCTTATTATCTTTTATCGTACTGTTTCAGAAAATACTCCTGGTCGTACGACCACCCTCATTGTTCATTCTTTATTCTAAGTCCAATTTCAGACATATTTGCAACCTGTTCATGTGTCTAATCCATAATCCAAGCTCCAACATCAAAATGCCTAGTTCTAAACATATACATATGATTCTAGTCATAAATCTAACATAAACATAAGCATACATACATTCATTTCATACGGGTTTCAACCCAAACTTTACAAAAACATACTTGCATGCATTTTCCAGCCCCAAATTTGTTAAAAAATACCAGTAAAACGGGGTCTAGAACTCACCTTAGTTGTCTTCTTCGAATTTACACTCTCCAACCGAGATTCTTCCCACGATTCTAACACCCAGAAACTTTCTAAACACACATTCAAACACATATAAACACACATAAGCATATAGCCGAGGCTAAGGCTAGCCAAGAACATCTCAATTCTTACCTCAACTTCGACTTCTTCTTCTTGTTCTTCGAATATCCGAGAGTCTCTCTACTCTCTCTCTCTCTAAAACCGAGGAAGATAGTGAGGTGAAAAGAGTGTGGGCTGCCATACCACTTTTACACCAACTTTTATCAGCTTTTGCCCCTTTTTACACTTTTTACCCCTCACATTTGGGTTGACCTTCATTTTATTCTCTTTCTTTCTCTTTTGTTCTTTTTTTATTCCCTTCAAAAAAAAAAAAAAAATACGGATGTTACAAGTCCACCCCCTTATATAGGTTTCGTCCCGAAACCTGTTATTCCTCAAACAGATGTGGGTAGTGTTGCCTCATCTCTTCTTCAGTCTCCCACGTAGACTCGGATCCCTTCCTGTGCTTCCACTGTACACGCACAAGAGGAACCACTTTATTCCTCAACCTCTTTTCTTTACGATCAATGATTGCCACTGGTTGCTCCACGTAGTTGAGCCGTTCGTCTACTTCAATATCCTCCAGTGGTACAACCATGTCTTCATCAGCTAAGCACTTCCTCAGATGAGACACATGGAATGTGGGATGAATTCCACTTAATTCATCTGGCAATTCGAGTCGATAGGCTACATCTCCTACTCGTGCGATAATTCGGAAAGGTCCTATGTATCTCGGGCTTAGCTTACCTCGTTTCCTGAATCTAATGATTCTTCCAGGGCGAGACCTTCAACATGACTCGGTCACCAACCTTAAACTCAATCGGTCTTCACCTCTTGTCAGCATACGACTTTTGCCTATCTTTCGCCGCCTTCATGAAGGCTTTGATCTTTTCTAATTCTCAGTCGTTGTTTCAATCACCTCAACACCTCCCAATTCTTTCTGCCCAATGTCTCCCCAACATACGGGCGTCCTACACCTCCTCCCGTATAGCATCTCGTAAGGTGGCATGCCAATGCTGGCGTGATAACTATTGTTGTACGAGAATTCTGCTAACGGCAGGTGGTTGTCCCAACTTCCTCCAAAGTCGATCACGCACGCCCGAAGCATGTCTTCGAGTGTTTGGATCGTCCTCTCAGACTGACCGTCCGTCTGAGGGTGATATGCTGTACTAATGTGTAGTCTCGTCCCCATCGCATCATGAAATCTCTTCCAAAACTTGGGTAACCGGGTTCACATGACACAATGACACGGTTAACACGGTCATCTCAACGAGCCTATAATTCATCCTTCAATGAACAGAACATCCGCCCCACTCCCGTTTCAGATGAATGTACGTTGTACGAGAATTCTGCTAACGGCAGGTGGTTGTCCCAACTTCCTCCAAGTCGATCACGCACGCCCGAAGCATGTCTTCGAGTGTTTGGATCGTCCTCTCAGACTGACCGTCCGTCTGAGGGTGATATGCTGTACTAATGTGTAGTCTCGTCCCCATCGCATCATGAAATCTCTTCCAAAACTTGGAGGTAACGGGTTCACGATCAGACACAATAGACACCGGTACACCATGACGAGCTATATTCCTTGATGAACAGATCCGCCAATCTTTCAGATGAGTACGTCTCGCGGATCGGTAGGAAGTGGGCACTCTTTGTCAAGCGGTCAACTATCACCCATATAGCATCATACCCTCTAGGGGTACGTGGTAACTTCGTGATGAAATCCATGGTGATATGCTCCCACTTCCACTCGGGTATATCCAACGGTTGGATCTTCCCGTATGGTTTCTGGTGTTCTGCCTTTACTTGTAAGCAAGTTAGGCACTTACTCACGTACTCCACTACGTCACGTTTCATACCCGGCCACCAATAGTCTTTCTTCATATCGTGGTACATTTTGGTAGCACCGGGGTGAATGGAGTATCGGGTCTTATGGGCCTCATCCATAATTCTACTACGTAGATCCCCATATCGAGGAATCCACATTCGCCCAAATCGGGTCTTAACACCAAAAGTGTTCTCACCCAATTCCGTCACTAGGCCTCTCATCCTTTCGGAGTTAAGACGATCTTCTTTCAAAGCCTCGTCTTGAAACTCCTTAACCTGTGTCATCACATCAGGGGTCATGATCAGCTGATAAGCCTTCACCCGGATCGGCTCAGGCCTTTCTTTTCGACTAAGGGCATCAGCCACCACGTTGGCCTTGCCCGGGTGGTAATGGATCTCACAATCATAATCTTTTATCAGTTCCAACCACCGCCTCTGCCTCATGTTTAGATCCTTCTGCTCGAAGAAGTACTTCAAGCTTTTGTGGTCAGTGAAGATTGTGCACTTCGTCCCGTATAGATAGTGCCGCCAAATCTTCAACGCAAAAACCACCGCAGCTAGTTCTAGATCGTGTGTGGGATAGTTGACTTCGTGGGTCTTCAGCTGTCGAGATGCGTAGGCTATCACCTTTCCACGTTGCATCAACACACAACCTAGCCCAGAATAAGATGCATCCGAATAGACCACTAAGTCTTCACTTCCCTTAGGCAAAGTCAAGACAGGAGCTTGTGTTAGTCTTGCCTTCAACTCCTCAAAAGCCATCTCCTGCTCTCGACCCCACACGAATTTTACGTCCTTACGAGTCAATTTTGTCAAAGGTGAGGCGATCTTTGAAAAGTCTTGAATAAATCTTCTATAATAGCCCGCCAATCCCAAGAAGCTACGAATCTCGGATGGCGTCTTTGGTGATTTCCATTGCATCACAGCCTCAACCTTTGCTGGGTCCACCATTATTCCTTCTGCATTCACTACGTGACCCAGGAATTGCACCTCGCGTAACCAAAAGGCGCACTTAGAGATCTTGGCATACAATTTCTCCCTTCTCAACGTTTCCAACACTTCCCGAATATGCCCGGCATGCTCTTTTTCACTTCTTGAATAAATCAGAATATCATCGATAAATACAATTACTGATTTATCCAACATTGGTCGGCACACTCGGTTCATCAAATCCATAAAAGCAGCCGGCGCATTGGTCAACCCAAAAGACATGACAAGAAACTCGTAGTGACCATAACGCGTACGAAAGGCTGTTTTAGGGATATCTTGTTCCTTCACCTTTAGTTGATGGTAACCCGATCGAAGATCTATCCTTGAAAACCAACTGGCACCCTGGAGTTGATCAAACAAGTCATCGATCCTTGGTAAGGGGTATCTGTTCTTCACCGTCAGCTTATTCAGCTCACGGTAGTCGATGCACATCCGCATACTACCATCCTTCTTCTTTACGAATAGAACCGGAGCACCCCAAGGTGAGATACTCGGTCGAATGAACCCCTTATCCAGCAGCTCCTGCAACTGATCCATCAATTCTTTCATCTCCGTCGGAGCCAAGCGATACGGTGCTTTTGCGACAGGTTGGGCACCCGGTATCAGGTCGATCTGGAACTCGATCTCTCGGTCAGGTGGCAATCCCGATAAGTCTTCGGGAAACACGTCTGGAAAGTCACACACCACTGGCACATCGCATAGCTGTGGTGTTGGCGTCTCTACATTCTTTACATAACATAAGTAGGCGCTACATCCGCGCCTCATACACCTTCCCGCCACCGCCATCGAGATCACCTTCGGAATCGTCGTAACTCGATCGCCATAAATTGTCACCGGACTTCCGTCGGTCGCCGTCAGTCTAATCATCTTCTTTCGGCACACGATATTCGCTTCGTAGGTTGCTAACCAGTCCATCCCTAACACTACATCAAATCCTCCTAGGGGCATCACATGTAATCTAGCAGCAAACCTATGACCTTCTAACTCCATGGTACAGTCCTCTATCACATCAGTAACTCTAGTGGACTTACCAATAGCAGTTTCTACATAAAAGGCTCACTAATGCATTTGCTACTAACAGGCAATTTAGTACAGAAAGTAGCAGAAATGAAACTCCTACTAGCACCAGAATCAAATAACACAGAAGCAAGAGTTTGATTTACTAGAAACGTACCTGACACCACGTCGGGGTCCGTCCTAGCCTCTTCCTGCGTCATAGTGAAAGCCCTGGCACTTGTTCTCGGACCTTCACTTCCCGTCTTCTTTACCCCTGAAGCCTCATCCCTCGGCTTCTTACAGTCCCTGCTCATATGGCCACTTTCTCCACAGTTAAAGCACTTGCCCATCCGGCAATCTTTTGATATGTGCCCTGTCTTCCCGCATTTAAAGCAGAGGTTAGATCCCCACTTGCACTCCCCTGAGTGCTCCTTTCCACACTTACCACACTTCCTCACCCCAGCTCCAGACACGATCACTCGGCGGTCATCCACCCTTGTCTTCTTGTTGTTTGTCGAAGTATCACCCCGACCAAATCTCTTCCCCTGCCAGTTCTTCTCTCCACTTCCTTTCTTGCTTCCCTCAGCCTTCACCAAAGCAGCACGTTCATCGAATAACCTTCCCGCCAAATCCACTGCCGACCTGAAAGTGCTTGGTCGGGCAGAAATCAAGTGCCAACGAATTTCAGCCGGCAGTCCTTGAATATACCGGTTGATCTTTCGAGACACCGGCGTCACCTGCTTCGGCACCAACAGCGCCAGTTCGTTAAACTTGGTGGTATATTGTTGGTGGGTCATCGTCCCCGCCTCCAACTGCAGGAACTCTCTCTCTATTCTATCCATTTCCCGACGAGGACTGAATTCCTCGATCACCAGCCTTTTCAACTCAGCCCACTTCATCTTCCCTATAGCCCTGCTACCCTCGGCTTGGACTATATTTTTCCACCAGCATAAAGCCGACCCTGTAAAAGAGTGGGTAGCAAACTTCACCTTCTTGTCCTCCTGGCAATCACTAATATCGAGGACAGCTTCCATTTCCATCACCCATTGGTGAGCATCAGTAGCAGTACCAGACCCATCAAAAGTTGGGGGTTTGCACCTCATGAATGCCCCGTAGTTACAACCCCGGGCGGTCTCCCGTAACTGTTCTTCTTCCTCTTCCTCTTCATCATCAGATAGTGCCGTTTCTGCTTCCGCCTGTTGTTGTCTACCTGAGGACCGATTCCTCCCTCGTCTATCGTCTTCACGTACTGCCTTTATCACTTCAGTCACTACAGACGGTAAGATCGTCTGCATGACTTGGTGCACCTCCTCGATCACCGTCTCTTTCACCGAGGCTCTCATATTATCACTCTCATCCACTCCCCCCGAGGGAGTAGTATTAGGTTCTTCGGGAACCTTCTTCTCTCGTCTAGGCCTACCTCTTGTGGCTCGTGGTTCCGCACCACTTCCGCCACTGCCTCCACCAACTGGGGCTTTAGATGATCTACCACCGACCATCTTCTATCACACTGAAAGATTTAAACACCAACACGGTCATTCAAGGAAATAGCTCAGTTTATGTCAAGTATAGTAAGTCCCTAATTACAGTGGCCAGTTGTGATTAGCCACTTACTCTACTCTTCACACTCCGAGCATTACCTATCCTGACTACATTAGTATCTAAGTCTATCAGTACACATAAACACATAACATGCGCACGTAACACTGGTTAACTTTCGAGAAAATACCTGATGGCACGCAGCTACTCAGATGGCATTCTCATACTCCCTGTCCCATTCTCAGTTTAAGTCTTAGGTTTATTTTAAAAAATTTACCCATTTCACTTAAACTTTGGCTCTGATACCAACTTGTAAGGCCCCGGGTTCCCGGGCACCTCACAGTTGGTCGTCATTACCCATAAAACATACATTTAAAATAACTTAATAAAAACCATGCAGCGGAAACTTTAAATTTTTACTATAAATGCTTTTGTAAAGTAATACAACACCCGTTACAAAATATCAATTGTTTGCATTACAATACAAAAACGTTAACAAAAGAATGCCATCCCAAAAGAGCTGAGTAGCCGCCTCGTGCCATCCTCAGCAACACTACCTGCCAACTGGAAAACACATAAAAGTCAGCGTTGCTGAGTGAGTTCTAGTTTTGTAATAAAACATACTTTTACTTATTTAAAAGTATCCTTTCGTGCATGCGTTCATACATCATACGTACACAGAGATAATATTCGTTATTATCTTCATCATTCGTTATTCATCGTTATCTTTAACTTCTCGTATGGATTCTGTCAGGCTTTACCCACTTCATAGCACTTGGCTATGATTACTGTGGTCGAATGACAAGAATCCCGTTCATACTTACTTGCACGCATTGAAAGGTGAATTGTACCAATACCATATGCTACACCCTGATCGTTATTAGCTACCGGGCCGTAGTCAACATATGACGGAAAATCGTATGCCACGGTACTAGAGGTAAGCGGTAGAGGTACCATGACCATGGTCAATCACATAGAAGGACCAATCACGTTATTCAATGCTTGCAAGACATAATTCGTTCGTTCATTAATGCATGTATTCATCATCATTCTTCTTTTCGTTCGTTCGTTAATACATGCATTCGTCATCATGTTCCTCTTTCATTATCTTTCACTTTACGATACATAATACTTCATTAGTTCATTCTCGTTATTCGTAAAGTTTCAGAAAGATAAACACACAACTACCAGGAACATACACACTCATCATACATACTCATCATACAGTCATCATCATACATTCATCATCATACATTCATCATCATCATACGTAGCATCATAACATACTTAACAATATTTTAATAATATTGTTAATAATAATACACTGATAATAATATCAGTAACAATAAGGGTTAACCATAATCATCATTATATGCATGAAACATCGTCATTTGTTAACCCTAGTCAGCCCTGGTCAAAACCTCAAATTTCAGTATTCCAGGAAATTTCTGAAAAATTCTAAGTGTCCTAGGCATTTGAGCCCTGTTGGGCGTATAAGCCCTCTGGCCGTATGAGCACTATTGGGCGTAAGAGCACTGCTGGACTTTTCACTTAACACTTAGATTTATCAACTGGTCATACGACCACACTGTTGGTCGTATGACCACTGGTAGTCGTACCATCCCTGGACTTGGGAACATATTTGGATCATACGACCACTGTTGGTCGTATGAGTCCATACTTAGAAAATTCCATCATAGTCATACGACCACTGTTGGTCGTATGAGTCCTGTGGGTCTCATACTTAGAAAATATCACTTATTCATACGACCACTGTTGGTCGTATGAGTCCTGTTAGACTCATCAGCACTTAGGAAATTATATCTCCTGGTCGTACGACCACCCTGTTGGTCGTATGACCACTAGTGGACTCATCAGCTTGTTCTAATTTATTCTAAGTCCAATTTCAGACATATTTGCAACCTGTTCATGTGTCTAATCCATAATCCAAGCCCCAAACATCAAAATGCCTAGTTCTAAACATATACATATGATTCTAGGCATAAATCTAACATAAACATAAGCATACATACATTCATTTCATACGGGTTTCAACCCAAACTTTACAAAAACATACTTGCATGCATTTTCCAGCCCCAAAACATTTAAAAACCAGTAAAACGGGGTCTAGAACTCACCTTAGTTGTCTTCTTCGAATTTACACTCTCCAACCGAGATTCTTCCCACGATTCTAACACCCAGAAACTTTCTAAACACACATTCAAACACATATAAACACACATAAGCATATAGCCGAGGCTAAGGCTAGCCAAGAACATCTAATTTACACGAATTCTTACCTCAACTTCGACTTCTTCTTCTTGTTCTTCGAATATCCGAGAGTCTCTCTACTCTCTCTCTCTCTAAAACCGAGGAAGATAGTGAGGTGAAAAGAGTGTGGGCTGCCATACCACTTTTACACCAACTTTTATCAGCTTTTGCCCCTTTTTACACTTTTTACCCCTCACATTTGGGTGACCTTCATTTTATTCTCTTTCTTTCTCTTTTGTTCTTTTTTTTTTATTCCCTTCAAAAAAAAAAAATACGGATGTTACAAAAATCCTTAATGGGGATTCTATGTGTCTAATGATTAAATGATATAGATAATCAAGACTTAATGGTTTTAATACACAATACCAATTCAATTGACAACCAAGACTCTACAACAATACGATTCGCGCAATATCATATTATATTCAAATAATGATAAACCAAAACAGTTTTTTTAAATAATCAAAACACGAGTCAAACTTATCAAAGAACTTAATGGGTTCTAAAGTTCAATCCCAACACAAGTCAAACACAAACGAAAACCTAATCACACAAAACCTATTACCAGAAGTAGATCACGAGAAGACTAGCCGCTCATCGTTCTTGAATGATCTTTAAAACCGTTGTTGATTTGCATATCGGATGGTTGAATGGTGTTAGAATGATGTGGAATAATGAATTTCAGGTCTAGGAACTCCCAAAATTTGTCTCCAATCGTCCTAGATCGAATAGGGAGTAAGTGGTGGGTGAAACCTAATAAAAATACGATTTTATAGGAGTTCCATGAAAGCCCTGGCGTAGGCTATGCCAGCCAGCGTAGCCTACACTGGGGTGCTTTCTGTTGTTTTTTAGCTGAAGCTAGCGTAGCCTATGGTGGCTACAGTAGGCTACGGTGGGAATTTTTCTGCTACACTTTGAATCTTTGTTTCTTGACCTCTCCAATGCCTTGTTTCACCATGTAAGCTTCCAACTTGGTTATTTTACCGAGAAAATCACTTCAAACTCCTAGTTAATCTATTTAACATAATCAAATGCATAAATAATAGTAATCACACATAATATTAACATTTAAAACCTTCAATTACCATTACAACATACTCACATCACCTAGCATGCTAACTGACACCTAATGACCCTATCTGAACACCTCACCTATCCTAGAGCTAGAACTCATGATGAGTTCTCCACTCTCTTAAAACCCCGGCCAAAGGAGACCTCCACAACCACCATCAACCGCAACCATCACCACAACCGAAAACCACCTCTCTCGACTCTCTCCATTCTCTCTCGACATCCACCATACTAAAACCATCAACCTCACTCTTCTCTTCAACACTCTCTCGGTTCTATTATCACCCAAATCCACCATCAACACCATCATCACCACCGACCATCTCCACCATCCTTTGCTCTCTCTTGGTTCTCAAGTCACCACCACCACTACCTTCTTGCTCTCGGTTCTCATGTCACTATCACCACCTTATTGCTCTCGATTTCCACATCATACAACCAACATCTTCATCTCTTGTTCATACAACCCACTATCATCCTCAAGAACATCAAAACATCAAGTTGTCTTCAATTAGTTTATGACAAAGCTCCAAGCTCAAGAGCAATCTTGCCAAGTGGATTATCAAGTATCTAGATAACAACTTTCTTAGCCTTTATTCATCCTCAAATAAGGTTTGACTCTCAAATCTATAACTAACAAATTAATAAGTTGTATATTATTCAACCAACACATATAATCAACCTTTTAAGCTAAATCATCATGGATATTCACAACACCTCATGAACACATGACTTTTACCAAAAATCAGTAAGAAAGGAATTCAAAAATAGAAAGTTTGAAGGTTTTATAAAAATTAAGGATTTAAACCAAAATACAAGAATTAAAAGGTTCAAAAATGGAATATACATGATAAATTAGATAAAATACTTAAATGACTGTAATTATGAGAATAAAATTTAAAAGGTTATTAAAAAATATTGGAAATAATAATCTGGAAATGATGAAATAGTTATAAAAGATATATTGATTTATATTATTGATTCAAGTAAATAGAAGGAAATTACCAAACGGACGATCTTGACTCAATAAAAATCTAAAAATTTATATTATGGTCCTTATGTTATATTAGAACTAGTATAATGATGTGAGTGTATTGGGATGGTGTTTAATGTACTTAAACGGTTAATCTTATGTGTATTTGTGTGTTTAACTACATGGAATTGATTAACTATGAGCGAATGTGCTTTTGTAGGTTAAACGATCAAAGTGGAAACTTACATGGAGAACTTATATGATGAGTGGTGGTTGGATTGTGTTTATGATGATTAAAGGTGAAACCAAAAGAATATTCATGATATGAGAGTTTCAGGATGTAAACGGGAGCCAAGAGATCAAAAATGAAAGGATGAAGATGTTAAGGGACCTTGTAACGGTAAAATGAACATAACTTGAGCTAGGGATGGAGTTACGGGGCCCATTACCAGTCAACGGAAAGCTCTCGAAAATTCGCACAACAAGAAACTGAAGAAAAAACTTGAAAACAGAAAGGTGTCCAGCGTAGCCTACGGTGGCTAGCGTAGGCTACGGTGGAACCGACGGAAAATCTCATTAAAAGCATGTTTTTAGGGTTTTTGAGGGTATCTCTTATTCCAATTCGTCTTCTAACCTTGGGGAATGAATTTTGCGCGTTCCAAAGGGCTTCTTTCACCATTCCAAAGGATGAGCGGCTAATTCTCTTGTGACTTCTTCCAGACGGATGGTTCTTATAGGTTTCATATTTGTTTCAATTGTTTATGTACTTGATTCGCTTATGTGATGACATACATTTAGCAAATTGATGCTTTAGTTAATAACAATTTATCAGTTTTTCAAGTTCTTTCTTTACAATCACATTTTGGTTGATGACAAAGTTTAGAAACAGATTGAGTGACTGAAGAGGGTTGACTTGATACTGATTTATTGTATAACTGGATTATACTAGTATTTGACATGATTAGTTGTATAGGTTTGTTGACATCAACCTGTCTCCAATTACTATCTTAACTGATTTTAGAATACTATGTCTATGTGGTGTTTAATAAACAACTGAGTTTTATATGAAACCTTGAACCTGAATTCTGGAAGAGGTTATGTCCGTTATAACTGAATTCAATCTATTTAAGTCTCCTTTGTTTTTCATTCAAATTACATTTTCATAATTTACTTTTTTTAAATTATTTAGAACATAACTAGAAACTAAAATTAACCACTGATTCCTCTGTGGGTACGATACCTTACTTACCCTAGCTACCTAGGTTAATTAGGTTCTTGAAAGACTAAACGACGGTCTATCAAAATGGCGCCGTTGCCAGGGAATTGGTGCGCTTTGTTTTAGTTTTAACTTAGTTAGTTCTTTTATTTTAGTAAAAAAAAATTAATCCAAAAATATTTTCTTTTCAACTTTGTTTTTAATTTATTTTAGTTTAGTTCCCTTGTTCAGTATTACACGAGGTAGTGTACGTGTATAGTTTTTTCATGGACAGGTATTATGATGATGGCCAAGACTATTATGAGCCATGCATGTGTTGTGGAGAATTTGGTCATTGGGCTCAAGACTGTCCAAACAATTACAATCAAGGTCACCACTCAAGAGGTTTAAATGGTGAAGGAAGCTATCAGGATGACTGGAAGAATCAAAGGAGTCGACAAATGGGTCAATCTGAAATGGATGATATCTGGTCAGCTATCAAGGAATTGACAAGTTTGATCAAAGAAGTCGTGCAATAACAAGATAGACATGCGAAAGATCATCAAGTCTTGGTGGAACACACCACACAATTAGCTGCACATTTATCTGAGATAGTTTCAGTAATAAGAGATTTAGGTAAGTCATCTAATTTTAATCAAGTCGATGCGAAACCACACAATTCCTAAAACACACAGTGCAAACACAAGTACAGTAAGTTTTCAAACATCATCTGAGGTTTCTGGGGTTGAACAAACTCCACCACCAATGGTTAAGAGTGTGGTGGAGTATAGTGAGTATGACCCTGATCATGATTTAATTTCACAAACTAAACTAGAAGGTAAAGAGGTAAAAAAATATCTGAATGTTCCATTTCCTTCGGCTTTGATCGCCCAAGTATCAATTAAACAAGAACAAGATCCAACACAGGATGAAAAATAGGAGAAATTTGAAAAGAGAAAAATTAATTTACCCTTTTTAAATATAAATAAAGAAAATCCTGATAATGTTGAGCGTTTGAAAGGTTTGAGTACCCAAAAAAGACGATACAAATGTCCCGCACAAGTGGAGTTGAGTGCAAGTGCAAGTGTCGTGTTTTTGGGTGCTCGTCCTTCAAAACTCCAAAATCCAGAAGCACTTGCTATTTCAGTACAGGTGGGTGAGTTTAAAGTGGATAAAGCACTGCTAGATCTTGGGTTGTCACACCCCCGCTTATAGCGGAAACACGAGGACGCGACGGACGGGATCGTCATAACACTTGGTATAAATACAGAGATATAATACATGCAAACTTCTCGTGTCATGACATCCCTCGACACAATGGTGACTTGTGTCGTGGTTAGTCAGTTCCACGACTATCATAGTCTTATTGATTCCAATCCAAATCACACAATGTTCAAATATGAAAACAAATGACAAATATTACATATGCAAAACTATTGAAATCCTGAGGTCTCTTCTAAGGCATCTGCACTAGCTATCCTCTTTGATTATGTTCACCTGAAAAGATATGCTCAAAAATGTCAACACATAATGTTGGTGAGTTCCACAGGTTTAAATTTAAAACATGTAACTGATGCTGTATAGGTTTTGATGTGGAATCAAACTGCAAGCACAAACCACATAACATGTGTTTAAGACAACCAAACCTAATGACGTTATGCATATAAATCTGTCGGAATATATTCACCCTTGGCCGGATTGCTGGCAGCTGTGTTGGTAACTCGCAAGTTAACCAATCATCGAAGGGTGGGGGTGTCAACCCAGTAGTACTACCAATACCTATCCGTTGGTTCCTAACCCGGAATTAATGGTTGTAAGAATAGAATAACACCATGTATGTATTAGAATATAAGAATAGTATCACATTGATTCCAAGTATGAAAACAAAATATACAGTGTACAGCATCGAAAACGGGTGAGCATACTTTTCCCCCAAGTTTGAAAAACATTGAAACAATTATAAAAGCATAAAAAGGGGCCACGGAACTCACCTTGGATTGATGTAAAGTATATGAATAAGAACTTCAAAGAATTAGGCAAAGCACGATCAAACACGTTCACCACCTATTATTGATTGTAACTGAGTCTTTAATATGAATGAATATATTTGGTAAGGTTTGAGTTGATTTGGTTTAACACGTGTCACACACGCAATATGTTACAATGTTTTTATAGGTTTCTATTTGTATTAATAAATAATTATCAATAAGTATTAAACTTATAAAATAATTATTTATATTTTGATTCCATTAAAAGGGTTTTCATATTTGTATTTAAATATTTTAGAATTAATTATAAAAATGACGTGGTTTAAATATATAATTTATAATTATCCAATAATATTTACAAATAAGGACAATCACATTTATAGTATTTTGATTAATAATAAAGTATTAATTTATACCTTTGGTTTAAATATATTTTACGAGAAATAACCCACAATTTCATAAATAATTTGTGAATTTATAAAATATATTAATTTGTATTTGAAAATATTGAAGTGTCATTTTTATAGAAATAATTATCTATAATATTTATAAATAATATTTATATAATTTTCATGATTTTCATGATTATTTCATAGTTAATCTTGATTCAGAATTTATTTTTATAAAATAAGTATTTTTTTAATATTTTATAAAAAATCTATTAAAGTTTTTAAATAAAATAAATTTACAGAAAATTGTTTTGTAAAAATTTAAAATAAGGGAAATTTAATAATTTATTTTTATAATTTTTTTAAAAATTTTTCCATATTTTTATAGTATTTAAAAAGCTTTTAAAAAAATAAAACAAAAAAAAAGGGGGTTGGCCCGGGTCGAACCCGGGACCCCAGGTACACACACACACGCGACTTAACCAGTGAGCCAAGGCTCTAAACCGCGATTAAACATAGTTTTAATTGAATTTAAACACTGTTTTCCAGAACCCCCAAATTCGCGAAGAACCCTAGTTTGATTTGATTCAAATTGAGCATGAAATCGATGTTAATAATGAAATTAATATTAGGGCTTTTATTCCCTACGTAAAATCGAGTATATGAGTATGTTCAATTACCTGTTTATGTTTCGGATTATGGATGAACACTTCAAAGAACAACCGCGGCTAACTCGGATTCGAATGGTGATCAAACGTTGATGAAATTCAAATTGTTTGCACAGAAAGCTTCTAATGATATCAATGATCGAAAGCCCTATGTTATCTGTTAGTTATAAGTCTCGGAAGGTGACTGTTGATCGAGTTGCAGGTCGAGTATGAGTGTGAAGATTAAACTCTACAATTGTGTCCTTTTATAGCAATTGGAATTCAGTGGACGATTGGAAACGACAAAATGTTCCTAATTATGCGATTTCTTTTGTTTATTTTTGTGTTTAGTGCTCGATTTAGTGCCGCACTTCGACCGAAAGTTAAAGTGGTCGATTATTGATTCTAGAAGCTGTAATTTGAATGATTAAATGCGTGTGTTAGGTTCGAATTTTGTCCACGAGCGATTTGGTATAATTTTCGGTGTTTAAAACCGAGTATTTCGTGGGTTTCGGCTTCACCGGAGGTCGCCGGATTTTTGGCCGGACGGCGGCCGGAATTACGGGGGGTGGGCGGGGTTGGTTTTGTAAATTCGGTAATTACAAAAATTAACCCCTTGACTTCTATTATTATTATTTTATGCTATGAATTTGTTTTTTTTTTGAAGTTTTAAAAATTGCCCAACAGCCCCCTGGACTGTTATTATTATTATTATTATTATTATTATTATTATTATTATTATTATTATTATTATTATTATTAGCATCATTATTATTATTATTATTATTATTATTATTTTTGTTTTTATTATCATTATTAGTATTTTTATAATTATTTAACATCAACATATCAAACTTACTTATTTATAAAATTAACTTTTAATTGTAAAAAAATACGAGATGTTACAGTCTCCCCTACTTCAGGAAATTTCGTCCCGAAATTTATTCACGAGGAGGCTGAAACGAAAAGATGAGGGTACTTGAACTTCATTTGGTCCTCACGTTCCCAGGTGAACTCTGGACCTCGCCTTGAGTTCCACCTCACTCGGACAATTGGGATTTTGTTGCGTTTTAATTGTTTGACCTCCCGATCCATTATTTCTATTGGTTCTTCCACAAAATGGAGTTTCTCATCAATCTTGATTTCTTCAATTGGCACATGTAAGGACTCGTCCGCCAAACACTTCTTGAGGTTTGACACGTGAAAAGTATCGTGTACACCGCTGAGTTCTTGTGGCAACCTCAATCGGTAAGCCACCGGACCGATTCTTTCTGTAATCTCGAATGGTCCTACATATCGAGGGGCTAACTTCCCTTTCTTTCCAAATCGTACAATCCCTTTCCAGGGAGAGACTTAGAGTAATACGTGATCTCCAACATTGAATTCTAGGGGCTTCCGACGGTCGTCGGCATAGCTCTTTTGGCGATCTCTTGCAGCTTTTAGTCTGTCTTTAATTTGGAAAATCTTGTCAGTCGTTTCTTGAATTATTTCTGGGCCTGTTAGCTGGCTTTCACCAATCTCAGCCCAACAAACTGGCGATCTACATTTCCTCCCGTATAATGCTTCAAATGGAGCGCATCCAATGCTTGTGTGGTAACTGTTGTTGTAAGAGAACTCAATCAATGGTAAATGAGTATCCCAGCTACCACCAAAATCGATTACACAAGCTCTAAGCATGTCTTCCAACGTTTGTATCGTTCGTTCACTTTGGCCATCCGTTTGTGGGTGATAGGCGGTACTCATATCTAGTCGAGTGCCCATCGCTTTCTGCAACGTCTGCCAAAATCGTGAAGTAAATCGACTGTCTCGGTCGGATATGATTGACACCGGCACCCCATGCCGTGTCACGACCTCCTTGATGTACAATCTTGCCAGCTTATCCATTTTATAATCTTCTCGGATAGGCAAGAAGTGAGCAGATTTTGTCAGTCGATCCACTACGACCCATATCGAGTCGTGTCCGCTTGGCGTTCTCGGGAGTTTGGTAATGAAATCCATGGTGATGTTCTCCCACTTCCACTCGGGAATTTCGGGTTGTTGCAATAGTCCCGATGGCTTCTGATGTTCAGCTTTTACCTTGGAACACGTCAAGCATTTGCTCACATATAGAGCAATGTCTTTCTTCATACCCGGCCACCAGTATAGATCCTTCAGATCATGGTACATCTTGTCTGCACCGGGATGAACAGAATATCGAGTCTTGTGTGCTTCATCCAAGACTAGTGTGCGTACGCCTCCCCATTTGGGAACCCACATGCGATCAATGAAATAATATGCGCCGTCATCCTTGCGATTCATTTGTTTATCCAACCCTCGGAATTCTTCTTCTGCAAGGTTTTCTTCTTTTAGAGCCTCACCTTGCGCGCTTTGAATTTGAGCTTTCAAGTTTGTTTGTATAGTCAATCCCAAAGCTCTAACACGTAGTGGTTTTATGCGTTCTTTACGACTGAGGGCATCAGCCACCACATTTGCTTTCCCCGGATGATACCGGATTTCGCAATCGTAGTCACTAAGTAGTTCTACCCATCGTCGTTGTCGCATGTTGAGCTCTTTCTGATTCAGGATGTGTTGAAGGCTCTTATGATCAGTGTAGATGATGCATTTGGTTCCATACAGATAGTGCCTCCATATCTTCAGTGCAAAAAGTACGGCGCCCAACTCCAAATCATGAGTCGTGTAGTTCTTTTCGTGCACCTTTAGTTGTCGTGAGGCGTAAGCAATCACCTTATCTCTTTGCATTAACACACATCCCAATCCCTGATGCGAAGCATCGCAATACACCACGAAGTCATCAGTTCCGTCCGGAAGGGATAGGATTGGAGCATTGCACAGTTTTTCCTTTAGCGTCTGGAAAGCTTGTTCTTGTGCATGTCCCCAATCAAACTTCTTATCCTTCTGGGTTAGCATAGTCAACAGTTGTGTGATTTTTGAAAAGTTCGCAATAAACCGTCGATAATACCCGGCCAATCCTAAAAATTGTCGGATTTCTGATGGCGTTTGGGGTGTATCCCATTTCTTCACAGCTTCAATTTTGCCGGGGTCCACGTGAATTCCATCTTTGTTAACCACATGGCCCAAAAACTTCACTTCCTGGAGCCAGAACTCACACTTCGAGAATTTAGCGAAAAGTTTCTCTTCCCGCAATAGTTCAAGAATTGCTCGGAGGTGTTTCTCGTGATCTTCTTTCGAACGAGAATAGATAAGTATATTGTCTATGAACACGATCACGAACTTATCAAAGTATGGTTTGCACACCCGATTCATCAGATCCATGAACACAGCTGGTGCATTAGTCAATCCGAATGGCATGACTAAGAACTCATAGTGCCCATAACGAGTCCTAAACGCTGTCTTCGGTATATTATCTTCAAAAACTCTCAGTTGATGATATCCAGAACGAAGATCAATCTTGGAGAAGTATGAAGCTCCTTGTAGTTGATCAAACAAATCATCAATTCTGGGAAGAGGGTATCGATTCTTCACCGTCAACTTGTTCAGCTCGCGATAATCGATACACATACGAAATGAACCGTCTTTCTTCTTGACAAATAGAACCGGTGCTCCCCATGGTGAATGACTCGGCCGAATGAATCCCTTCTCCAATAGCTCTTGTAGTTGGCTGGATAATTCCTGCATTTCAGATGGTGCTAACCGATATGGTGCTTTTGCTACCGGCGTAGCTCTAGGAACCAACTCGATACGAAATTCCACCTGACGTAGAGGAGGTAAACCCGACAAATCATCAGGAAATACTTCCGGATAATCTCGCACCACAGGAATATCTGCCAACTTGATGCCTTTTTCCTTCTTTTCTACAATATGAGCCAGAAGTGCGTAGCATTGCTTTCGTAGACATCGACGCGTCTTCATACAGGAAATCAGCTTCAGAGTCCTTCCTGGTCGTTCTCCTTGAATCTGGAGTACCTCCCCATTAGGCATGGGGATTCGTACTACTTTCTCTCGACAAACGATCTCGGCTCCGTGCTTTGACAACCAATCCATTCCTACGATTACGTCGAAGCTCCCTAGCTCGAAAGGTATTAAGTCTATGTTGAAAGCATGGTCTTCTAATATTATAGAGCACTGTTTAATGATCTTATCTGCTGGTACGAATCTACCGTTGGCCATTTCTATGGAAAAGCTAGTTTCTAGCATACTCGGTTTCAAGTCAAGCATGTGTGCAAAATCAGAAGATATGAAGCTGTTATCTGCTCCCGTATCAAACAATATAGATGCGAAGTGATCGTTGAGAAGATACGTACCCGTGACGACATTGGGATCTTGACGGGCATCATTAGTTCCAATGACAAAGGCACGTCCCCTTGCAGCATTTCCTTGGTTTCCCTGGTTCGGATTACCAGCTATAGCCAGCACTTGCTGCTGATTATTCCCCTGTTGTCCAGGTGCTCTATTCAGTCGGGGGCACGTGTTCCTGTAGTGATCGAGGCCCCCACATTCGTAACATGCCCTGGCATTCCCGGCGGGGTTAACCGCGTTGATGGGTGCTACCAGATTCAGCGCAGTTCTACAGTCCTTCGCCCAGTGTCCCAGGCGTCCACAGTTTGTACACGCACGACACGGCTTTTTTGGGGAATGGTGATAATTACACTTGTTGCACTTGGGGTGCGGTCCAGTGTATTCCTTCCTTCCCTGCGTTACAGCCACAAAGTTTCGGGCTGTCTTAGTCTTCTTATCGGATCTTCCAGTATTAGACCCGGACTCCTTTCTTTTCTCAGTTCCCTTCCCCAGTACTCCGGTTCTCACCATTTCGTCAGTAAGAGTGCCAGCTTTCATAATCGCGCTCTGGATCGTATGAGGAGCAGCTGCAGTTACCAGTGCTCGGATTTGAGGCGCGAGTCCCCAAATATACCTCTCGATCCTCTTGGACTCTGGTGTCACTAAATGTGGAACAAATTTTGCCAATTCGTGGAAACGATCGGTGTATGTTACGTGTCCAGCTCCAATCATGGCATGGTTCCAGAATTCCTGCTCCAGTTTCTACATCTCGTTAAGAGGACAGTATTCCTCAGTGATCAACGCCTTGAATTCATCCCAGGTTAGCTGCATTGCAAACTCCCTTCCTCTGGCCTGAACCTGGGTGTTCCACCAGGTTAATGCCTTGCCCTGTAATGAGCATGTGGCATATTTGATACGTTGACTATCGAGGCATCCACTAATGTCGATGACTGCCTCCATCTTTTCCAACCATCTGGTCAAGGCTATCGCTCCGTCTTTTCCATCGAAATCTCGGGGTTTGCAGGCCACAAATTCTTTGTAGGAACATCCCCGTTTAACCTGGTTGATTCCAACTTCGTTTCTAGCGTTATCCCCTACTCCATGGTTGTGTTGACCATTGGTGTTGTGATCATCGTGGGGAGGTTGGTTTAGCAGGGTGTCACTCACTTGGGTTACAATGGTTGGGATCAAAGTGGCTAGCTGCTGAGCAATCATAGCAGCTATGTCAGGGTTGTCGGTTCCCTGATTATTCCCAGTTGGAGCAGCACCTGCCCCTGATGGTCTGCCCCTACGCCTGTTCTGCGGGGCCTCACCCTCTTGGTTGGTTCTACGGTTAGCTCTCTTAGGTGCCATTTTCTAGACACAGACAGATGAATACTTTAGTTATCTTGAGATATATGCATGATTTCACTGTTAAATCCTAATAATCTATGCTTCAGTCCATCAAGATTATTATGTAGCCCAGTTTAAGCACATTCTTGGTATACCGGTGATGTTTATATATAGGGTTCCCCGCAGCGTTCCCACCACATCCACGATATACCTTGAACGACACTTAAACTAGTTACGTAACATCTCAATTTTCCTTAGCATTACTTCAAATAATAATGTTATGTATGTGTAGAGAGTATTATGTATCCCACTTTTATTTTAGCATTTAATAGTTATTAAAATGCTAAGTGGAGAAACGTCTCACAAGGTCAATTAAATGATTTGGAAATACCATAAAGGCTCTAAATAGGACAGGACTTGAGTATATGGTAATAATGTTTGATTACCCTTAACAGGATCTTACTAGAATTATGATTCTAGCACCCTAGGGTATAAAATAGAGACTTGTGATACTCATGATCGTTACCTCACGATAAGATTAGCCAGACTTCTCATGCATGGCGAATTGCAATTACGTGTGCACCCGTAATGGTAATTGCCTTGCATGATTACCCTTAGCTTCACTTACCCCAAGTTAACATCATAGTATTATTGAGCATAGATTATGTGATGTCCTTATGTCCATGAACCCATAGTATTCCATTAATAGCATGTAATAACAACTAGATTTCCAAGCACATAAGCACAATATATTTAAATGATAACTGCATATCCGTCATACTTTCAGGATTTCAGTCGTAACCATGATAGGGTCGGATTTAATATCCGAGATCAACGCTCCGCGTGATCACCTAAGTTCCCTTATGTTTAGATATTCTATAGAGAAAGACTAAGAGTAATGATCAGGTAACAAGCACATATGTATAAAATCAGGTATGTAGGAACATACTTGTATATTAAGTTCATAGACTTAGTATATTTGACCTATTTGCCTTGTAGATTTGTGTATTGACCATAGTTTATCACTCATCCCAGAAATCCCCAGGTAAGCATACCAGGTCTCGCAATGAGATATATGCGATATGCTTGCCTTAGCCCGAGGGCCTTTTGCCAGGAAATCCAGAATACAGGTGTCTATGTGTCACACCAATCATGAAAGACATTTAGGTAAAATTAAATGCACACAATTCCTAGCATGCATTCTATATGAAGGTTCTTAGGTTATAGTCTAGGTCGAATTCTCCACCTAATTCTCTATAACCAAGACTCTGATACCAATCTGTCACACCCCCGCTTATAGCGGAAACACGAGGATGCGACGGATGGGATCGTTATAACACTTGGTATAAATACAGAGATATAATACATGCAAACTTCTCGTGTCATGACGTCCCTCGACACAATGGTGACTTGTGTCGTGGTTAGTCAGTTCCACGACTATCATAGTCTTATTGATTCCAATCCAAATCACACAATGTTCAAATATGAAAACAAATGACAAATATTACATATGCAAAACTATTGAAATCCTGAGGTCTCTTCTAAGGCATCTACACTAGCTATCCTCTTTGATTATGTTCACCTGAAAAGATATGCTCAAAAATGTCAACACATAATGTTGGTGAGTTCCGCAGGTTTAAATTTAAAACATGTAACTGATGCTGTATAGGTTTTGATGTGGAATCAAAATGCAAGCACAAACCACATAACATGTGTTTAAGACAACCAAACCTAATGACGTTATGCATATAAATCTGTCGGAATATATTCACCCTTGGCCGGATTGCTGGCAGCTGTGTTGGTAACTCGCAAGTTAACCAATCGTCGAAGGGTGGGGGTGTCAACCCAGTAGTACTACCAATACCTATCCGTTGGTTCCTAACCCGGAATTAATGGTTGTAAGAATAGAATAACACCATGTATGTATTAGAATATAAGAATAGTATCACATTGATTCCAAGTATGAAAACAAAATATACAGTGTACAGCATCGAAAACGGGTGAGCATACTTTTCCCCCAAGTTTGAAAAACATTGAAACAATTATAAAAGCATAAAAAGGGGCCACGGAACTCACCTTGGATTGATGTAATGTATATGAATAAGAACTTCAAAGAATTAGGCAAAGCACGATCAAACACGTTCACCACCTATTATTGATTGTAACTGAGTCTTTAATATGAATGAATATATTTGGTAAGGTTTGAGTTGATTTGGTTTAACACGTGTCACACACGCAATATGTTACAATGTTTTTATAGGTTTCTATTTGTATTAATAAATAATTATCAATAAGTATTAAACTTATTAAATAATTATTTATATTTTGATTCCATTAAAAGGGTTTTCATATTTGTATTTAAATATTTTTAGAATTAATTATAAAAATGACGTGGTTTAAATATATAATTTATAATTATCCAATAATATTTACAAATAAGGACAATCACATTTATAGTATTTTGATTAATAATAAAGTATTAATTTATACCTTTGGTTTAAATATATTTTACGAGAAATAACCCACAATTTCATAAATAATTTGTGAATTTATAAAATATATTAATTTGTATTTGAAAATATTAAAGTGTCATTTTTATAGAAATAATTATCTATAATATTTATAAATAATATTTATATAATTTTCATGATTTTCATGATTATTTCATAGTTAATCTTGATTCAGAATTTATTTTTATAAAAATAAGTATTTTTTTAATATTTTATAAAAAATCTTTTAAAGTTTTTAAATAAAATAAATTTACAGAAAATTGTTTTGTAAAAATTTAAAATAAGGGAAATTTAATAATTTATTTTTATAATTTTTTTAGAAATTTTTCCATATTTTTATAGTATTTAAAAAGCTTTTAAAAAAAATAAAACAAAAAAAGGGGGTTGGCCCGGGTCGAACCCGGGACCCCAGGTACACACACACACGCGACTTAACCAGTGAGCCAAGGCTCTAAACCGCGATTAAACATAGTTTTAATTGAATTTAAACACTGTTTTCCAGAACCCCCAAATTCGCGAAGAACCCTAGTTTGATTTGATTCAAATTGAGCATGAAATCGATGTTAATAATGAAATTAATATTAGGGCTTTTATTCCCTACGTAAAATCGAGTATATGAGTATGTTCAATTACCTGTTTATGTTTCGGATTATGGATGAACACTTCAAAGAACAACCGCGGCTAACTCGGATTCGAATGGTGATCAAACGTTCATGAAATTCAAATTGTTTGCACAGAAAGCTTCTAATGATATCAATGATCAAAAGCCCTATGTTATCTGTTAGTTATAAGTCTCGGAAGGTGACTGTTGATCGAGTTGCAGGTCGAGTATGTGTGTGAAGATTAAACTCTACAATTGTGTCCTTTTATAGCAATTGGAATTCAGTGGACGATTGGAAACGACAAAATGTTCCTAATTATGCGATTTCTTTTGTTTATTTTTGTGTTTAGTGCTCGATTTAGTGCCGCACTTTGTCCGAAAGTTAAAGTGGTCGATTATTGATTCTAGAAGCTGTAATTTGAATGATTAAATGCGTGTGTTAGGTTCGAATTTTGTCCACGAGCGATTTGGTATAATTTTCGGTGTTTAAAACCGAGTATTTCGTGGGTTTCGGCTTCGCCGGAGGTCGCCGGATTTTTGGCCGGACGGCGGCCGGAATTACGGGGGGTGGGCGGGGTTGGTTTTGTAAATTCGGGAATTACAAAATTAACCCCTTGACTTCTATTATTATTATTTTATGCTATGAATTTGTTTTTTTTTTTGAAGTTTTAAAAATTGTCCAACAGCCCCCTGGACTGTTATTATTATTATTATTATTATTATTATTATTATTATTATTATTATTATTATTATTATTATTATTATTATTATTAGCATCGTTATTATTATTATTATTATTTTTATTTTTATTTTTATTATCATTATTAGTATTTTTATAATTATTTAACATCAACATATCAAACTTACTTATTTATAAAATTAACTTTTAATTGTAAAAAAATACGAGATGTTACATGGGTTAAAGGTGAACATTTTACCAGAGAGTTTGTATGATCAGTACGAGTTTGGTCAGTTACAAAGAGTCCACACCAATGTGTTATTAGCTAATCAAACTTCCATATGTCCTGGGGGGATTGTAAAGGATGTGATTGTGAAGGTAGGAGAGTTATACTACCTAGTTGACTTCTTAGTGTTGGATTATGTCAAGAACGCACAACCAACTATTATTCTGGGTAGACCATTCTTGGCTACCGCTAACACAACTATTAATTATGCAGAAGGAACAATAAGAATGAGATTTTATGAAAAGAAATTGAATGTTAAAATATTCTCAAACCTACCTAACCTGAATATTAGCAACTCTAAATTACCTGAAAGGGTGAATCACCCGAACAAAGAAGATTTTGGTGTGACCAATAGGACAGATGAGAAGGAAGCAGATAAGAACTTAGAGAAGGGAAAGATTCGAAAGTTAAGGAAAAGAAAACGAAAAGGAAAGAACCTGTCACACCACAACCTTGACGGCGGAAACGTCGAGATGTGAGAGTTAAGATCATTCATAGCCACATAACGCTATTATTAAATCCAAATATATTATTCATAAGTTTCAAAGGTAACATTACAAACATAAGTCTCAAATAAAGAAATTAACAAGCATAATAAGAAATATAACAAGCTCATTCATTTATTTAACTAGGTCCATTCCTATGTGTGAACAAGCTTCAAAAGTGGCAATCAAACTTGAGTGTTTCCTGAAACATGTTAAAAATAAAAGGTCAACAATAATGTTGGTGAGATTTTCATAGTTTTCAATACATAAGTATATAAAAGATGGCAATTCATGTTGTAAATTAGAGAACAAAGTAATTAGGGATGTAAGACAGAATGCACAATCAAACCTTGATAAAGTTTTACAAGTATCAAACGTTTATAAGTATATACAATTAGCTAAGTGTACTTGGATCAACCAAGCAGGCTTGTCAGGCCCATAGATCTATGACGTCGCCAGGCTAACAATAGTTAATGATTGTACATATATTCGACATTACATGGTAGCTACAAGGTTCAACTAACCACAACACACAAGTAAATTACCATAAGTTTACAAGAATCAAACGTTTACAAGTGCAATGATTATAACGTAACAAGTTTCACCCCAAAGTGTGAAAATATGAAAAAAGGGGTATAGAAATACTCACATGGATATAAGCATTACAAGATGATATAAAAGGTCAAAAGATAATCCAAAATATTCCTTTACAAGGCACCTAAGCATATATTATGAGTTTAAGGTTAATAATAAGATTAACGATCAAACAAGGATTAGGGTTTTGATATAATTATGGGGGTTTTTAATAAGTAATAAGTTTATAAAGTAATTATTTATATTTTGATTCCATTATAAGAATTATATATGTGATTAAGTGTTTTAGAAATGCAATTAGATATAGTAATAATGAGGTTCAAAATGTAATTAAATCTTTATAATTTTCTAAGAATAATTGATTATTAACAAAATATTAATCTAAACCGTTAGTTAAAGTGTATCTTATAGGAAATAATATTCTAAATATTTTGTGTAATTATAAAATATATATAATTTCCACAATTGTGAAAATAATTCTTTAAAGAATAAAGATACTATTGTATCCATTAATATTTTAGATAATTTTTAAATTATTGTAACAAGTCCATATTCATATAAATAACTACTTAATTTTAAAAGAAAACTATTGGTAACAACCAATAAAGTTTAAATATTAAAGTTAAATAAATATTTTAAAATAATTGTGATTTTAAAAGGGTAACGCTTGGACCAAAATCAATTTATTATTTATTATTTGGAATCCATTTTGATAGAATTAAACTAAAATAACCTTTGTAAAATGGTGTTAAATAAAGTATTTTAATTATTTAAAGTTGATAAAAATTTATTAAATTATTTGGTGGTCCGAAAAATATTTAAAGTTTACAAAAGCAATTTTTATATTTATTAAAAATCTTCTGCAATTATTTTAAGGATGAAAAACCATTAGAAAAATATACAGGGTCGGGTTCGAACCCGGGACCTCCATGTTAGAATGCAAGTGGGGAACCAGTGAACCAGGGCCGTGGCCGCGGTATCACATGGTCCCCTTTGTTTTTAAACACCAATCAACGAAAATCCCCAATTTCCCCATACATACACCCTAGAAATCTATTATCCCCAAATTAACCATGAAATTGATGTTGTTACTGAAATCCAACTTAGGGCTTTGATTCCCCACATGAAATCGTGTAACTAGGTTTTTCAATTACCCGATTAATGATGGATTGGGGGGAGGATGGGTCATGTACAAGCCGCGATCATGTGGAGTTTGGCCGATGTTCAGATGATGATGGTAATCCAATTCTTTGCGCAGCTAACATATATTGATCTTAATGAGTGAAAACCCCCTGTCAATTGAAGGTGATAAAGCCAGGTGATCGGGGTCCGGTTGATCACAGGCTTGCAATGAAGATGAAATTGGTTTGGGGTGTTCAAGAATGTTTCGAATGGATTAACAAGTGGTAATCGTTTAGAAGTAGATAAACGATCATTGATGTTTAATTAATTAGCTTATTATTAAGGTTTAATTGTTGATCGGTTGTAAATCGAATTGTAAACGGTTACCATATTCTAGCACCTTTATAACAGAGTTATAGCTCAAATAAACATCGCATTCAAGTTCGAGTTATGCCCACGAAAGTTTTGGGTCGGTTTTGGTGATTTAATATCAAGTTTTTGGTGGTTTTAAGGCCTATCGGCGCCGCGGCCAGAGCTTGGCCGGCGGTGGCCGGGAAATCGGGCACGGGGAAGGGGGGAAAAGGTTTGGGTTTTAACCAAATTACACAAATGGTCCCTGGGGTTATTTAAAGTTAACATTTTATGTAGAAACTTATAATTAGAAGTGTTAAGTATTACACCTTATATTTTCTTTGTTTACTTCAAGGTTAACACTTATCAAGAATATGATTATTATTAAGAATATTATTATTATTATTTATTATTATTTATTATTATTATTATTATTATTATTGGAATAATAATAATTATTTTTAAGGTTATCATCACTTTAAGTTTTATAATAATAAACAACATTGCAACACTTATAATATTAGTATTATTATTTAAATTAATTTGTTAACCACCAAATTAATTATCATGCATAACAAGCCCTCAAAGTTTCAAAATGGCAATAAAGGTCCTTTTTAAAACTTAACAAAGTTAACTTTTAATTTAACAAAAAATATGAGATGTCACAGTCTCCCCAACTTAAAAGAATTTCGTCCCGAAATTAAGAATGAACTTAAATGAACAAAAGGAGTTATAATGAAAGGTAAGTGTACAACGGCCAGTGATAGACGTTTGATTACGGATGAGATGTTTCACTTTATGGAATAACGCATGCCAATTTGAAGTTTTCTAGTGAAACGCGATACGTTTTGAGATGAAACATTGGAAAACATGACGAGTTACCGGGGTATGTTAGACTTATAAGCCACAACGTCTAGAATGTAGTTTTGCAGTAAAGTGATGTCTCGAAATCAATAAAAGACCAACATTTGTAAGAAAGATTAACCGTCAGGATTTAAGAATCCCAAACGTCACTATATATAACAAAACGATCTTAACGCATATCTTGTGAATATGTATTGCTCCTTTGACCAAACCATCGGACTAAGAATAATACGATATGCGAAGATTTTGGGATGAGTTCACAACGATGATTAGGAACATTGTTAATAGCAGGAAGATGAATCGATCATCATAATTAACGATCGATGTTTAACGACATACCACGATGAACGATTATTTGAGACAGATACAAGTCAATTTCTCGACCCGTTATCCCACATAAGTCAATATGGAATTAGTCAATTGGTCTATAATGCACCAATTGTCATCCTGACACCTAAGAGATAAGAGGCATTTTAGTGATGAAAAGTTAAACAGGAGATTCATAAGAATACGAATATTTGGTTTTGACATATGAGAAAGTGAGACACTTGGGCATACACCAAGTTATGTCTCTTTATCCTTTATGCCAAACCATAAGTACAAATTGTGAAAATTCATGAACCTTTATATCCACATCGCGATGAAAGTAATAACAAGTCTTGTATATAAAAATCAAGATAGAGTTTTAGTGATTTTCAAGGTTAAGGATTCAAAAGCGATTTAAGAAATGACGCGAACAATAGGAAATGCATTTGTAAATATATTTTGCAAGGTAGCAAATTTCCGAGTACAATTTGCATATGCAGTTCATCAAATCCATAAGCACAGCTGAGATCATTCGTGTGACTAGAAAGACATGAACGCAAGTTGATAATGTCTTTATTTGGCAGAAAGATTGTTTAGGAAGGCTATCATCGCACAATCAGGTTTTGATGATAACTCAAAATGAAAGTCGATTGGTAAGGAATAAATGGTTCCATATAGCTAGATCAAATCAAAACATGAGGGTAAAGAGAAAGAAATCGATTTACGATTTTAAATGCTCCAAGCTCGGAATCAAAATTAACCTAGAGTGATCAGGTCTTCTTTCAAGTTCAGAAATCATGCTTCGGCTTGACAGGTCGAAACACTAACATTGATTCACCCTTCAAGTTACTACATGTTTCTTGTCAAGTGATTAAAACCTTGGTAAGTTTGAGATCAAGAAATGAGAATAGCCACCAAGGTGTGGTTTTCACTCCTAGCTTGATGGTGTACTTCCCAAAGTATGACTCCTAACTTACCAAATCAAAAAGTTCGATCCTAACTCATTGTTGAGGATCCATGGAAACAAGATGAGGTAACTCACTATTGAGGTAAGGGAAATCACTCCTATCTTAACGGTGAAGTTTTCCAAAAACAAAATATAACAAGATGAACTTCTTCATCAAAATCCAGAATTCACTCCTACTTTGATGAGGTCGTTTCATTTGAGAAAATACAACCCATAAAATGAAATTATCATCAAAGTATGGATTTCACGCCTATCTTGATGATTAAGCTTCATAATAACAAGAAAACAATCGAAGATTGACATTTGTCACCAAAGTACGGGTTTCAATCCTATTTTGGTGAGATCATGTCATTCGTGAAGTGCAAGTTCCAAGGAAAATAATTGAAGTCAGTCCTCAAGATAGGAAATCACCCCGATCCAGAGGATGAAATTTCATAAAACACACAATTGGAAACCATTTATCAAAACAAATGAAGAATTATCACCAAAGTAAGGGAATCACCCCTGTTTTGATGAGTTAGAATCATTTAGGAGGTACGAGTGTTCTTAGTCATAGGTTGACTTGCAACTCTTGCATCTCCCACGGTGCAAACGGTACAAAGTTCGATTTAAAAACGAAAGGTAAAGAATATCAATTAAAAACCCATAAAATTTCAAGTTACATCAATGTAACAAAAGGGAAATCATGTTTACAAAATTTAAGGTCAAAGTTCAAGATAACAGATTTACTTATGATGGTGTTCAAATCTTGAATGGTTTAAATCGGAAAGATGAAATCAACGACAAGAATGATTCAACACCACAATGAGACGTGAACACTCGATTCACAATCGATAGGGAATACATGAACTCCTCAGGATATGAGGTCAACCATAACCTTATTAAAGACACGCGTACCTATAAGTGATCACTTATCTCATGTATTCCAAGTCAAGTAAACGGATTCAATGGTCGAATCAGATCACTATTTACACTTTGCCTAGACAAAGTATCCCGGGATATAGAAATTTCACCTTACAGCATTGCATGTCTTTAGTTATGGGACATATTTTTAAAGAGATTTGAAAACCATATGTAACAATTTAGGGTTTTGAAGACATTCTTTTAAATTCCCAATATCTTTGGATATATTAAGATCCATGTACACGTTGGTCAAGGTATAGAGGTAGTTCCATGAAGCATCCAATGTATAACGATATTTAAACGTAACAGTTGAAATGTAAGACGAGTTCAATATCAACAAGAACATTCTATAAGATAAGAATAAGAAGGTATTAGGGTTTTGGTGATAAACCAATTCAAGGAATCAAAGATTTTTGTATTTTAATTATAACTCGGATGATTCCATTTGGTAACGTATTACCATTTTGAATCATTGACACGTCAAGGTAAATTGACCCATTCGCCTTAGAAACTTAGGTATGTTGACCATAGTTTATCACTCATCCCAGAAATCCCCAGGTAAGTATAACTAGTCTCGCAATGAGATTTATACGATATACTTGCCTTAGCCCAAATGCCTTTTGTCAGGAAATCTAGAATACAGGTGTGTCACACCCTCAAAATCCACGTGCGGAGTTTTACCGCGAGGCGTGTGAACAAACCAGGATCACAGTCAATAGTTACTCGGAACGACTATATATGCCAACTTTTAAATAAAACAAACCAAAATTCAAACATTAAAATCATGCGGAAGCATATTGTAGATAAAACAAACCCAAAATATAAAAGTGTATAATATGGCAAAACATGCGCCAACCAATAGTTTAAAACCCAAATTGTAAAAACAAGTAAATGCGTTTATATTCTAAGGCTCAAAATGCATGCTCGACCCGTGCAGTGCTCCTATTACAAGCTGGATTATCGACCTGAGAATAGCATACTAAAATGTCAACACAATGGTTGGTGAGTTCAAGAGTTTGCATTTAAACATAAACAGTTTAACAGTTGTGATATATATATAAGCATGTGTATTGTAACAGATAGCTAGTCTATTTACAACAAATATTAATTTATAGTGATTTCGCAATTGAAGCTGACTGTGATAGTTTTTGCCTCCTGTCACGACTTACCATGTCGTGACAAATGTTCATAGGACAAATTGCACCCGGTTGACCTTGAGTAACACAGGTGGGGCTCGTCAGACCCAGTAGTACTACCCAAATTTCCCTGCTATTCAATACTAACAATTCAAAAGTGTGAGGACTTTATCATGGTAAACAACACTATATTAATATTATACACATCTTAAATATATAAAGCGTTAGTAAAGTTACCAGTATGCTATCTCCCCCAAAAGAGATTAAGTAAACAGTGGGGCATGAACTCACCTGATACGCGTGATAGATATCTAAGGCTTAACTTGACAAGAACAAGTGGAAAGACAACCTTCAAAGGTTACCTAAAGTACACAAGTACATAAGTACATGTACACAGAAATCCCAAGGAAACTCTAAGTGCTTTACAATCAAAGAACTCAAGGTTTTATAAAACAACATACATGTGACCTAGTTGACCCGTTTGACCCATTGGTGACATTATGTGTTGTAAACCATTCAAACAGACATGAGCATATATCATACATGGTTAACATTCCAATGCATTGCTTAGATCACCATACTATGTAAATATCATACAATCTATGCAAGTCCTTAACATCTAGCATGCTCAGTGTATCCATAACACCACTAGTGTATCATATAAAGGTCAAACCATGCATAACCTACTCATATGACCTATAACCATGAATTAGCATATATGGGTCAAAATAGATAATTTGCCAATTAATCATCCATACTAACCACAACACATTCAACATGTCCATTACATACAACATATATCAAGATGATTGATTTCCAGTCCCAAACATGATGTCCTAGTTACTAATCAACATTCAATACCGTACATGATCATCAAAGTGCATAAACCACACATAACCAAATAAACATTCCATACAACCTAATGAATAGGTTCTATCACGTTAGGCGTCCACAACAATCATTCTAGCATGATCCTAATATCATGAACATGTCCAATTCCCAATATCCAATGTTCATCCAAAATAAAGTTTCCCTTTTGGGAAAGTATATCCCAAAATCTACTAAACACCCAATGTATATACAGTTCATCAATAATATACTATTTCAAGTTCATAACAACACCTAAACATGATCAACAACATCAAACTAGCATAATTCATCCATTCATATCCAAAAAGTGTCTACTTTTGGCAAGATATGAATAACAACATTCATTCTAAGTTTTCTAGCATTCATACCAACAATCTAGCACCTAATCAACATCATAAACACATCCATAACATCAACACATTAACAATCTAACATTACATGCAAAATAAAGTTACTATTATTAGTAACCTATGAACAAAACCCTCAATTCATCAATTTCTTGCATGATCCATGTTTCCTAGCATTCATACTATCTAATTAACATCTCAACAACATCAAACAACTATCAATTCCACATAATCCATATGAATTTCAAATTAAGGTTCATCTAGCATCAAAAAGTATGAACAACCAATCAAAAGCGTAGTTTTCTTGCATAATCAACGTTAACTAGCATGTATACAACCTAACTAACATGCTAATATCACCAAAACATCAAAAATCGACATCCAATTCCATATTTTTGAACCACTACATTCGGCCATATCAAGATACATGTAAAACCCATAAAAAATCTAACCTTTAAACTTGTAATGGCTTGTAATTGAAGGTTCTAACTTGTTATAATGCTTGTAATCGATCAAAATCAGACTCTAGATACTTGTTCTTGGCTGAAAATCGCAGGGAGAGGGAGAGGGAAGGCTGATCGCGACCGTGGGGGTGTGTGTGGGGGCTAGGGTTTGTTTTGTTTAGTTCAATTTATAAGATCTACCCTTTAACCCTTGTGTTTTATATTTTTATAAAATTTAAGCTTTTAACCTCCTTGTGAAGTGCTTTTAACTTAATAATATGAGCATCTAAACTAATGGTAACACTTATATATTTTATTTTATAAAAACACAAGACATACGAATTAACACACGCGTTTCCACG
Organism: Flaveria linearis; assembly: GCA_024085815.1. Taxonomy (NCBI): domain Eukaryota; kingdom Viridiplantae; phylum Streptophyta; class Magnoliopsida; order Asterales; family Asteraceae; genus Flaveria; species Flaveria linearis. The sequence goes on along the minus strand of CM044001.1, from coordinate 95,971,992 downwards.
TTACGTGATAAAATTCATCATTAACATTTAAATCGTGTAAACACATAAGCATAACACAATAATCATCTAATCCACTAGATTATTATTAATTTAGCATTACTAATTATTATTAGGTCACCAACGTCAAACGACAACTAGTGTGTGCTTACGACGCGTGTATGCAAAACTTAACGGAACTAACGGAGTTTGGTAACGGAAAATTACCGGATGTCACAAGGTGTCTATGTGTTACAAAAATTTCTTTGGCTCATGGAATCAAAACCTTGATGAGATTTTCATAGATTAGACATAGAGTCTAAGGAATTGAACCCAGATGATAAATGTAGATTCCACATGTCGTTGAGAATAGGTTTAGGAAGTTCATTTGTCGGGGAGAATCAAAGAGTTAAAGTTAAGTATAGGGAGACAAGTAACCAAAGTAATTAATTATAAGGCATACCTATCTAAGGGCATCAAATTGCACAAAAGGCATCCCTAAGTAAATAGCATCATGTGACATGCAACAATAAGTAAACACAAGTTTATAAGTTTCTTTCTATGAGGTTCATGCAACTATAGTCTAGGTCACCATTTCTAATAACCTAAATCCCTATAGTTATGGGCTCTGATACCAATCTGTCACACCCCAACCTTGACTGCGGAATCGTCAAGATATGAGAGTTAAGATCGTTCACAGCCACATAACGCTATTATTAAATCCGAATATATTATTCATAAGTTTCAAAGGTAACATTACAAACATAAGTCTCAAATAAAGAAATTAACAAGCATAATAAGAAATATAACAAGCTCATTCATTTATTTAACTATGTCCATTCCTATGTGTGAACAAGCTTCAAAAGTGGCGATCAAACTTGAGTGTTTCCTGAAACATGTTAAAAATAAAAGGTCAACAATAATGTTGGTGAGATTTCCATAGTTTTCAATACATAAGTATATAAAAGATGGCAATTCATGTTGTAAATTAGTGAAAAAAGTAACTAGGGATGTAAGACAGAATGCACAATCAAACCTTGACAAAGTTTTACAAGTCTCAAACATTTATAAGTATATACGATTAGCTAAGTGTACTTGGATCAGCCAAGCAGGCTTGTCAGGCTCATAGATCTATGACGTCACCAGGCTAGCAATAGTTAATGATTTTACATATATTCGACATTACATGGTAGCTACAAGGTTCAACTAACCACAACACACAAGTAAATTGCCATAAGTTTACAAGAATCAAACGTTTACAAGTGCAATGATTATAACGTAACATGTTTTACCCCAAAGTGTGAAAATATGAAAAAAGGGGTATAGAAATACTCACATGGATATAAGCATTACAAGATGATATAAAAGGTCAAAAAAATAATCCAAAGTATTCCTTTATAAGGCACCTAAGCATATATTACGAGTTTAAGGTTAATAATAAGATTAAAGTTCAAACAAGGATTAGGGTTTTGATAGAATTATGGGGGTTTTTAATAAGTAATAAGTTTATAAAGTAATTATTTACATTTTGATTCCATTAGAAGAATTATATATGTGATTAAGTGTTTTAGAAATGTAACTAGATACAGTAATGATGAGCTTCTAAATGTAATTAAATCTTTATAATTTTCTAAGAATAATTGATTATTAACAAAATATTAATCTAAACCGTTAGTTAAAGTGTATCTTATAGGAAATAATATTCTTAAATATTTTGTGTAATTATAAAATATATATAATTTCCACAATTGTGAAAGTAATTCTTTAAAGAATAAAGATACTATTGTATCCATTAATATTATAGATAATTTTTAAATTATTGTAACAAGTCCATATTCATATAAATAACTACTTAATTTTAAAAGAAAACTAGTGGTAACAACCAATAAAGTTTAAATATTAAAGTAAAATAAATATTTTAAAATAATTGTGATTTTAAAAGGGTAACGCTTGGACCAAAATCAATTTATTATTTATTATTTGGAATCCATTTTGATAGAATTAAACCAAAATAACCTTTGTAAAATGGTGTTAAATAAAGTATTTTAATTATTTAAAGTTGATAAAAATTTAGTAAATTATTTGGTGGTCTGAAAAATATTTAAAGTTTACAAAAGCAATTTTTATATTTATTAAAAATCTTCTACAATTATTTTAAGGTTGAAAAATCATTAAAAAAATATATGGGGCCGGGTTCGAACCCGGGACCTCCATGTTAGAATGCAAGTGGGGAACCAGTGAACCAGGGCTGTGGCCGCGGTATCACACGGTCCCCTTTGTTTCTAAACACCAATCAATGAAAATCCCCAATTTCCCCATACATAAACCCTAGAATTCGATTATCCCCAAATTAACCATGAAATCGATGTTGTTACAGAAATCCAACTTAGGGCTTTGATTCCCCACATGAAATCATGTAACTAGCTTTGTTCAATTACCCGATTAATGATGGATTGGGGGGAGGATGGGTCATGTACAAGCCGCGATCATGTGGAGTTTGGCCGATGCTCAGATTGTCACACCCTCAATTTCCACAAACGGGGTTTTACCGTTAGGCGTGTGACAAACCAGGATCTTAGACACGGTCATATCAAATGACACTAAATGAATTTATTATAAATGTTTGACTTCAATCAGACTATAAGCATAAATGAAATAAACATCAGTGCGGAAGCGTAATATGAAATGTAACCAATACTGAAAGTCTCAAAATACTATGTCAAAACAATGTTCGATGCAAAATAAATGAATTTGATGAATGCATGTGCTGAGTGTGTTCCTGAATCGTGCAACATGAGCTTAAGCGTTCCTGTGACCTGAGAAAACATGCTAAAGTGTTTCAACATAAAGTTGGTGAGTTCACAGGTTTAATCATAGATAAAATGTTTGTAAATGTTCGAATGGTAAAGTAATTAAAGCATATCGATAGGTAGCTAGCCTATAATCAAGTTACTTAGCGTTTCGAACCGAAGCTGACTGTTTGTATGTTTGTTGCCTTCCCGTCACGTCTCACCAGACAGTGACAAATGTTAGGTCAATAATGCACCCGTTTGACCTCCAATCAAGCTAGCGCGACTAGCCCAGGCGGGGTTTGTCAAACCCAGTAATACTACTCAGAATTACCTCGCTACACATTACTAACGGTTCGAGAATGTAAGGACTTTTAAGTATGTTTGCACTAACATAACAGGCAATAAACAATAATACCAAAACCATTTTGTAAATATGTTTGCATGTTTTCTCCCCCAAAAAGGAAAGAAAGTAAAATAGAGGCCGTGAAGACTCACCTCAAATAGCACGACAAATCAGGTAAGTGCAAATAAGCGATTAGGTTTCCGGATAACCTGAATACATGTTAATACATGTTTAATGTTTAATTAATATTAATTATTAGCAATAATTTCCTATGGTTACACGCTCTTGACTCATTCACCCAGGCAACCACAAGCATCAAATGTAAACATAATTCATACATTGCGTACTTATGATAATATGTGCCTATATCAATTTATTCATCATCCATATGTTATATTCCATACACTCAAATAATATGTATATATTATACATAAGATCCCATGCACATCAACCCATGTGCATGCACTGCTATTTACATTCACACCACCCATTTATGCATGAGCACATAAGGTCATATATATAAATAATTTAACTATGCAGTGCCCAACCATATCCATTTATAGATGCAAGCACCTATTAATATACATGTATTATGCAACACACAAATGCTCGACTCAACGCTGCCATCACAACACACACTTATATACACACTAAAACACGTCGAAGAACACACACAAGAGCACACACACACATACGCAAAACACACACAAGAACACACACACACACATACGCAGAACACATACAAGCACACCGCAACCAAAACCCGCACACAGTAGCATTTAACGCACGTATACATACCCGCTAGCATCACGCAACCAACCCGAACATCACGACCCTAACACCCGTAACGATAACACGCATTAATGGTATCTCGAAAATCTCGTATTTGTAATGTAAGAACTCATACGAACGGTGAAGGAAAAGAACATACCGTGCGGGGCGATGCCGAGGGGCTACGGTTGGTGACGGGGATGCTACCGGAGGAGAGAAGTCACAATTCGGGTGTCGTCGAGGGAGAGGAAAGCCATCGAGAAGGGTTTGCCGCTAGAGTTTTCTATCGAAGAAGGTAGAACCAAAAGTTGAGACTAGAGTTTGGAGAAGTTGCTTATGGAATGGGGGAAAAGGTTGCCGAGGTTATGGAGCTGTGGGAGGGTGGGCAGCCGGTTATGGAGGAGGTAGTTGTTAGATTGAGATAATATCAATTGATTATACAATTGTTTAATTATACATAAGTAGTTTTTTTGGTTTTTTTAGTAATCTACTTATGTATTTATGTATTTATTTTTGTTAAAGTTAAGTCATATAAACATTAAGTTTAGTGCTAATTAATTACTTGCAAATTAAATAAACAAAACGACAAAAAGAATAATTAGGTGGCATAAAGAAATTAACTGACGATAAATTGAGTTGACAGTGTTAACCTGAAAATACGGGTTGTCACATCATTCCCTTGTTGAAGAAATTTTCATCCCGAAAATTAGAATATTAGGTTCGGTCAATTGCATGAGATTCAGTTTGGTTTGGTGGTTTGTAACGTGTTGGACTTGTAATGTTTTGACAGGGTTATGACATCATCCCCTTGTTGAAGGGAATTTCGTCTCGAAATTTAAAGGAAAAGTATATCTTAAGAATGGATACCTTAAGAATTAGGTGTCTGATCGTTGAACAGTTGTGGGTACTTCTTCTTCATCTGATCTTTGCGTTCCCAGGTAAACTCTGGTCCACGCTTTGAGTTCCAACGGACTTTGACAATAGGAATATGACTATGCTTAAGGGTCTTGACCTCTCGGTCTATAACCTCCACTGGTTCCTCAATGAAACGTGCTGCTGCCATGCGGTTACGGATTTGCATGATCTTCTCAGTCGTCTCGTGCACAAGTTCAGGACCTGTAAGTTGGCTTTCTCCAACTTCTGCCCAGCAAATAGGTGATCAACACTTACGCCCATATAGTGCCTCAAACGGAGCAGCTTTGATCGATGTGTGATAGCTATTATTATAAGAAAACTCAACCAATGGTAAGTGAGTTTCCTAACTGCTACCGAAATCAATCACACAAGCACGTAACATGTCTTCCAAGGTCTGGATCGTACGCTCACTCTGGCCATCAGTTTGAGGATGATATGCAGTGCTTATATCCAATCGTGGTCCTAATGATCGTTGTAAAGATTGCTAGAATTATGAAGTGAAACGAGCGTCACGCTCAGAGATGATGGAAATTGGCACACCGTGCCGAGAGACTATTTCCCTTAGGTATATGCGAGTTAACTTCTACATTCTATCAGTCTCTCTAATCGGTAAGAAGTGTGCGGATTTCATCAAACGATCTACAATCACCCAAATGGTATCGCATCCGCTGGGAGTCCGAGGCAGTTTCGTGATAAAGTCCATTGATATATGCTCCCACTTCCATACTGAAATTTCTAGTTGTTGAAGTAAACCAGATGGTCTTTAATACTCCACCTTAACCTTAGAACAGGTTAAGCATCTTCTTACGTAGGTAGCAATATCAGCTTTCTTGTTTGGCCACCAGTAAAGAACCTTCAGATCGTGATACATCTTGTCTGAACCTGAATGAATAGAATATCATGACTTGTGAGCTTCATCCATTACCAGCTCTCGTAAATCCCCATACAAAGGAACCCATATTCGGTACATGAAGTAACAAATTCCATCAGGTTTGACCTCTAATTGTTTCTCCATACCCCGCATGGATTCTGCCTTTAGGTTTTCTTTCTTCAAAGCCTTAAGTTGAGCATTACGGATCTGATCAGGTAACCTGGTGTAGATGGTAAGCTGTAATGCTCGAACTCGTTCTGGTTTAGGTGTTTCCTTTTGACTTAGGGCGTCGGCTACTGCGTTAGCCTTACCCGGATTATATTTGATTTCACAGTCGTAGTCGTTCAACAACTCGACCCAACGACGTTTTCTCATGTTCAGCTTCTTCTGTTCAAAGATGTGCTGGAGACTCTTGTGATCGGTAAAAATGGTGCACTTGGTACCATACAAGAAATGTCTCCATATCTTGAGTGCAAACACAACGACTCCTAACTCTAAGTCATGTGTCATGTAGTTTTTCTCATGAATTTTTTTAGTTGACGGGAAACATAAGCGATCACCTTCTCGCGTTGCATTAGCACACAACCGAGATCTTGAATGGAAGTATCATAATTAACTACAAAGTCATCTGTTCCTTCAGGCAATGATAGAATCGGTGTTGTACAGAGTTTCTGATTCAGAACCTGAAATACGGATTCTTGTTTATCACCCTAATTGTATGTGGTGCATTTATGTGTTAACGCGGTGAGAGGTTGAGCAATCTTTGAAAACCCTTCGATGAATCGTCGATAATAGCCAGCCAACCCAAGAAACTGTCATACCTCAGTCGGAGTCTTAGGCGTAGCCCAGTTCTTGATGGCTTCTATTTTTGCCGGGTCAACATGTATACCATTCTCATTGACCATATGACCCAGAAATTGGACTTCTCGTATCTAAAAGTCTCACTTTGAAAACTTAGCATACAATTGCTCTCGTTTCAGTAGTTCCAAAATCAATCTAAGGTGTTCCTCGTGTTCTTCCTTATTCTTTGAGTAAATAAGGATGTCATCAATGAAGACAATAACGAACTTATTCAAATAGGGTTTGCACACTCGGTTCATAAGGTCCATGAAAACCGCTGGTGTGTTGGTCAACCCAAATGGCATAACCAAAAAAACTTATAGTGGTCATACTAGTTAAGTCTTCTGGAAATACTTCCGGGAAGTCTCTGACAACTAGAATATCCTTAACACGCTTCTCATCCGCCTTCTTCTCTATAATTAGTGTTAGTAGAGAGAAATCCCTTTTCTTGAGACATTTACGCACCTTCACGTTTGAGGTGATGCCAACCACAACACCAACCCTGTCGTCTTCTACCGTAGGTATTCTATCACTAAGAAGAGGTAACTTAATTAGTTTGTTTTCACAAATGATCTATGTTTGGTTTTTAGGCAACCAATCCATTTTGACCACTACATCGTAGCAACCATGGGTAATAGAAATCAGACTTATATCGAATGATTGTCTAGACAGACCTAGATACAACTGCCAAGCATGTGGGTGGCGGATATAGTTCTACCATCAGCAAATTTTATGGTAGGTTTTGGAAATTACACCGGTAAGAACTACCTCTAGCAGTCTACTCAAATTACCAGTATGAAACTTCTATCGATACTCGAATGAGATAATGCTGGAGCAGAACTACCATTTCTGCTGGTTTCTTATCTTCTTGAGCCTTGGGTGGTTTCCCTTTAATGCATAGGTTTTCTGCACTCATAACATCCTTTTTGTGATTCTTGTGGCGGAGGAGACTTGGCCGGGATGGTCACACGATGGTTCTTGAAGGTGTGGCCAAATTTCTCTACAGTGCTCTCAAATGTTCTTATTGCACGAGTCATTGGGAGGGATAGTTGCACCTGTTGCTTATAATGAAGAGGCTGAGATATATTGGACGGGGTCATCATAATGTCTTGCTTTTTGGTCCTACGCCAAGCATAGTAAGCCAGAAAAATCTGATTGGATTCTCACCACCAGGTAGACAAACAAATATAACGTATGCTTGAACATGATAGATATCAAATGAAATGAATGCTGAAATGCTGAAATTACTGAGACTCTAAGTCTTAAGATCAATCCAATGAACAAGGACTACACGCGCCAAGAATATTATCACTTTATTACAACTTTTGAAGATCTGGCATAATGTAGATGGATAGTGTTACACGAACACTGAAATGCTAAAAAGAGCACGTCTCATAGAGACTAGGGCTAATGTCATAACACGAATCTCATTAAGGCTCGGGGTAGATGAGAACTTTCATACTAGTAGGAATGAAGGATTTGTTTGCATATCAATAGTGAGGTTTTATGAGAACGAGACCTCATGTCTCCAAGTATAGAAATGAATATTTGTATTGATTATGACCGTTATCACCAGATAGAGTTGCCAGAATTCTCATGCACGACAAATTACAATTACGTCTGCACCCGCGATTCTAATTCGCTTTGCATGGTCACCCATGGTTCCTCCCATTCGAGATAACATACCTTGTCAAGTACCGAGTGTTATCAATGATAGAGGTATCAAAGATATATTTATTATACCAAGGGTCAAATAACTAAGGATGTACAAAGGATTCGGTTAAGATAACAATGGGGAATCAAGACGATTTGGCCTTTTCCCTTTGAAGCTCTAAGTATCTACATGTCTAAGTCTGATCCTCTGATAGACTTCAAATCTCTTCAATTGTCCCACATTTACTGTTCAGGCTAGTGAGGAAGATAGGGTATGTTAGAAGTAGAAACAAGTGTGAAAGAGTTGGAAGAGTAAGGTGTGTTGTTCTCTTTGTTTGTCATCGTTAGGTTAGTCGTGCATGTTAGAAAGGTTTTCCGAGTTCCAAAGTGGTAATGTTAGGTTCAAGTCGTCATTGCTTCAACTCCGGGAGTGAAGAAACAAGTGTAGATGTTGGAAGTAAGCGAGCGGGACTCTCCGCCCCTCTGTTAGTTGAGGATGATACAGGTGACATGGATAGTGCGGATAATGTTATGATCGTTCAGCAATGTAATGTTAGTATGCCGGGAGAATGTTCGTACAACAGTTGCAATCATGTAAGAGTGTCTGTGCAATACTAGTGTTGTGTCTAAGGCTATAGTTTAGATGCAAATGCAATCCTAGTTCTCTATAATCAGTGGCTCTGATACCAATCTATCACACCCTCAATTTCCACAAACGGGGTTTTACCGTTAGGCGTGTGACAAACCAGGATCTTAGACACGATCATATCAAACGACACTAAATGAATTTAAAATAAATGTTTGACTTCAGTCAGAGTATAAGCATAAATGAAATAAACATCAGTGCGGAAGCGTAATATGAAATGTAACCAATATTGAAAGTCTCAAAATACTATGTCAAAGCAATATTCGATGCAAAATAAATGAATTTGATGAATGCATGTCCTGAGTGCGTTCCTGAATCGTGCAACATGAGCTTAAGCGTTCCTGTGACCTGAAAAAACATGCTAAAGTGTTTCAACATAAAGTTGGTGAGTTCACAGGTTTAATCACAGATAAAATGTTTGTAACGGTTTGAATGGTAAAGTAATTAAAGCATATCGATAGGTAGCTAGCCTATAATCAAGTTACTTAGCGTTTCGAACCGAAGCTGACTGTTTGTATGTTTGTATGTTTGTTGCCTTCCCCTCACGTCTCACCAGACAGTGACAAATGTTATGTCAATAATGCACCCGTTTGACCTCCAATCAAGCTAGCACGACTAGCCCAGGCGGGGTTTGTCAAACCCAGTAATACTACTCAGAATTACCTCGCTACACATTACTAACGGTTCGAGAATGTAAGGACTTTTAAGTATGTTTGCACTAACATAACAGGCGATAAACAATAATAACAAAACTATTTTGTAAATATGTTTGCATGTTTTCTTCCTCAAAAAGGAAAGAAAGTAAAATAGGGGCCGTGAAGACTCACCTTAAATAGCACGGCAAATCAGGTAAGTGCAAATAAGCGATTAGGTTTCCGGATAACCTGAATACATGTTAATACATGTTTAATGTTTAATTAATATTAATTATTAGCAATAATTTCCTATGGTTACGTGCTCTCGACTCATTCACCCAGGCAACCACAAGTATCAAATGTAAACATAATTCATACATTGCATACTTATGATAATATGTGCCTATATCAATTTATTCATCATCCATATGTTATATTCCATACACTCAAATAATATGTATATATTATACATAAGATCCCATGCACATCAACCCATGTGCATGCACTGCTATTTACATTCACACCACCCATTTATGCATGAGCACACAAGGTCACATATATAAATAATTTAACTATGCAGTGCATAACCATATCCATTTATATATGCAAGCACCTATTAATATACATGTATTATGCAACACAAAAATGCTCGACTCAACCCTGCCATCACAACACACACTTATATACACACTAAAACACGTCGAAGAACACACACAAGAGCACACACACACATACGCAGAACACACACAAGCACACCCACATACGCAGAACATATACAAGCACACCGCAACCAAAAACCGCACACAATAGCATTTAACGCACATATACATACCCGCTCGCATCACGCAACCAACCTGAACATCACGACCCTAACACCCGTAACGATAACACGCATTAATGGTATCTTGAAAATCTCGAATTTGTAACGTAAGAACTCATACGAACGGTGAAGGAAAAGAACATACCGTGCGGGGCGATGCCGAGGGGCTACGGTTGGTGACGGGGATGCTACAGGAGGAAAGAAGTCACAATTCGGGTGTCGTCGAGGGAGATGAAAGCCGTCGAGAAGGGGTTGCCGCTAGAGTTTTCTATCGAAGAAGGTAGAACCAAAAGTTGAGACTAGAGTTTGGAAAAGTTACTTATGGAATGGGGGAAAGGGTTGCCGAGGTTATGGAGCTGTGGGAGGGTGGGCAGCCGGTTGTGGAGGAGGTGGTTGTTTGATTGAGATAATATCAATTGATTATACAATTGTTTAATTATACATAAGTAGTTTTTTTGTTTTTTTTAGTAATCTACTTATGTATTTATTTATTTATTTTTGTTAAAGTTAAGTCATATAAACATTAAGTTTAGTGCTAATTAATTACTCTCAAATTAAATAAACGAAATGACAAAAAGAATAATCAGGTGGCATAAAGAAATTAACTGACGATAAATTGAGTTGACAGTGTTAACCTGAAAATACGGGTTTTCACATCATTCCCTTGCTGAAGAAGTTTTCGCCCCGAAAATTAGAATATTAGGTTCAGTCAATTGCATGAGATTCAGTTTGGTTTGGTGGTTTGTAACGTGCTGGACTTGTAATGTTTTAAAAGGGTTGTGACACAGATGATGATGGTAATCCAATTCTTTGCGCAGCTAACATATATTGATCTTAATGAGTGAAAACTCCCTGTTAATTGAAGGTGATAAAGCCAGGTGATCGGGGTCCGGTTGATCACAGGCTTGCAATGAAGATGAAATTGGTTTGGGGTGTTCAAGAATGTTTCGAATGGATTAACAAGTGGTAATCGTTTAGAAGTAGATAAACGATCATTGATGTTCAATTAATTAGCTTATTATTAAGGTTTAATTGTTGATCGGTTGTAAATCGAATTGTAAACGTTTACCATATTCCAGCACCTTTATAACAGAGTTATAGCTCAATTAAACATCGCATTCAAGTTCGAGTTGTGCCCACGAAAGTTTTGGGTCGGTTTTGGTGATTTAATATCAAGTTTTTGGTGGTTTTAAGGCCTGCCGGCGCCGCGGCCGGAGCTTGGCCGGCGATGGCCGGGAAATCGGGCACGGGGAAGGGGGAAAAGGTTTGGGTTTTAACAAAATTACACAAATGGTCCCTGGGGTTATTTAAAGTTAACATTTTATGTAGAAACTTATAATTAGAAGTGTTAAAGCATTACACCTTATATTTTCTTTATTTACTTCAAGGTTAACACTTATCAAGAATATGATTATTATTAAGAATATTATTATTATTATTTATTATTATTATTATTATTATTATTATTATTATTATTGGAATAATAATAATTATTTTTAAGGTTATCATCACTTTAAGTTTTATAATAATAAACAACATTGCAACACTTATAATATTAGTATTGTTATTTAAATTAATTTGTTAACCACCAAATTAATTATCATGCATAACAAGCCCTCAAAGTTTCAAAATGGCAATAAAGGTCCTTTTTAAAACTTAACAAAGTTAACTTTTAATTTAATGAAAAATATGAGATGTCACAGAACCCACAAGTTCCTCAACCTGAGAGAGAATTATTTTCACTCTTTGTGTAGGCTTGGCGGAAGTATGACGATGAGAGGAATGAGTTAATGAGGATGGAGTGCAAGCATCCAACTCAACCTCCTTGACGAATATCGGGTACGGTCTGGCTGAAGACCTAAAACTTAGCGCTAACCGGGAGGCAACCCGAGTTTTATTTTTTTCTTTTAGTGTTCTTTTGTGTATTTTGTTTTTTTTTGGTTTCTTTTTTAGTTTTAAGCACCAGATACAACCACTCAAGTGTGGGGATGCACATGGAGGTATTACTAATGAAGCACAATTTGATTGCCTTTGATCAGGTTCACGTACACTTTCCTCTTCTTAGTTGTTTTGTTACTTGGTGTTTAATTATTTTTATTTGTTAGGTAATCTTAGTGGTGTTAATATCTATGTGTTGGGAATAGTTTTGGTGTTGTGTTTTTGGTCGATTTGGGTTAGTTAGTGTTGGAGCATATATAGTCATATATAGTGTGTCCGTCGCTTGATGAATAGTCTAGGCTTAATGTTATACACCTTGTAAACACATGAAACTGGGTCATTCGCAGGAGCATATGCGAATGAGACTCAGTCGTACGACTGAGCCATGCTAATGGACCAGTCGTGCGACTGAGAGATGCGATTGGGGCATTCGTAAGACTGAGCCATAAGAATGGTCCAGTCGTATGATTGAACCATGCGCATGGTCCAGTCGTACGATTGGACCATACGCATGGTCCAATCGCACGAATGGGCCCAGTCGCATCTGATATGGGACGAGGCCTATATATACCAGTTTCAATGTGTAGAAACGTAAGGGTTTTGATAGTGTGCCCGGCGCCCAGGCGCTGCCGGATGAGAGGGGAGATCATGCTCGATCTCCCCTTGCCAAAAGTCTTGATTCTTAAGTTGTAACGAGCTTAAAATCGTTATGCTTTATCAATAAAATCATTCGATTATTGTTTGTGTTATTGATTGTCTTTTGGTTTTTATCCTTCCGTTAAGAACATGCTCGGATGTTTACCGATCCAGCGACTTCACAATTGGTATCAGAGCCGGTTACTGCTGGAATGATCTAACAATCATTCTAGCAACCCGAGCTCTTGATTTCTGGATCAAAGTTCAGATCTTGACGTTAAACCCACTTCGTGTTCTTCGTGTTTTACTCAGATCTGAGTACGTGTGGTGTTTCTATGTTAAAATCAAATTCAAAACCACGTTCCTATCACCCTTGCGAATATGATGATGTCTATCTTGATTCGGTTCACGTAAAATTCGTCAGATTAGGGTTTTGGGCAGCCCTGGCGGCTGCAGATCTGAAATTCTACGTGCAGACCCGTTCATGTGACTGGCCCATGCGAATGGACCATTCGTACGACTGGACCATGCGAATGGACCATTCGTACGACTGGACTATGCTAATGGACCATTCGTGCGACTGGACCAGTCGTATGTTCAATCGTGCAACTGGACCAGTCGTATGTTCAATCGCCCGAATGAGCCATCTGCATTGACTCATCCGCATTTGTTCCAGACCAAAAAAAAGAGTCTGGAACAGCTTCTTGCACGAATTTTTCCCTAAACCATTTTTATCAGTCCGGAAGCCTTCTGAAAAAGTTTGGTAAAATAAAAATTTTTTTGGGAAAATTTTCGGGTCATGTATAGTTCGTCTTCGGGTCAATTGTGAAGATTTTCCTGGAGAGTCTATGCAAGAGTTGAGGATGAGCAAAGGACATTCACCCTGAGGTTCTTATGTGAAACAAGTTCGATGGATACCCAATTATTCGTTGGATTTCCAGAATAGGTGAATGTTGACAGAACACGAAAGAGAGAATAGAAGATGTCAGCAGTCAGTGCTGATTTTCTGGGGTAGTCAGGAGCATCTGACTATTTATGGGCCAATCAAGTTATATTTATCCGCACAGAGAGGATTCTCAGTCTTAGGGGGAATCCATGTATAGAGAGATTGAAGACGCAATCAGAAAATGATGATGTGAGCAGGTTTCTGATGATGAATCTACGTGCATGCTGACTTGTTTGATATTGTCAGCTGTGGATTGGAACCTTCAACCTTTTGCCCAATACACCGTATGAAGACGCCAGGAAAGCACAATGTTTATATATTGGGATATGCTGAATGTGAGGAGGAATTTCTACAGTTGTTAATGTTAATCAGGTTAGACTGTGTGAAGATTGAAGCAATGGAAAACTGTTCATGTCATTATCTGGAAAAATCAGTCATTTAGGGAATCTTACTGCTATGATGGTGTTCTGCAATGTAAACGAAAGCTATTGTGCCTAAATTCATTTTCAGGGATATTGTAGTAACCTGACAGATCGGCAATGTTGGCGAATATAGTTGTTCGTTTGATTCTATTGGAAACTAGAGCAAAGTTTGACTGAAGATTGTAAGAGGTGTTATCTACTATTCGCAAGCAACGTCCAAGGGGGAATTTGTTGGAGCATATATAGTCATATATAGTGTGTCTGTCGCTTGACGAATAGTCTAGGCTTAATGTTATACACCTTGTAAACACATGAAACTGGGTCATTCGCAGGAGCATATACGAATGAGACTCAGTCGTACGACTGAGCCATGCTAATGGACCAGTCGTGCGACTGAGAGATGCGATTGGGGCATTCGTAAGACTGAGCCATAAGAATGGTCCAGTCGTACGATTGAACCATGCGCATGGTCCAGTCGTACGATTGGACCATACGCATGGTCCAATCGCAAGAATGGGCCCAGTCGCATCTGATATGGGCCGAGGCCTATATATACCAGTTTCAATGTGTAGAAACCTAAGGGTTTTGATAGTGTGCCCGGCGCCCAGGCGCTGCCGGATGAGAGGGGAGATCATGCTCGATCTCCCCTTGCCAAAAGTCTTGATTCTTAAGTTGTAACGAGCTTAAAATCTTTATGTTTTATCAATAAAATCATTCGATTATTGTTCGTGTTATTGATTGTCTTTTGGTTTTTATCCTTCCGTCAAGAACATGCTCGGATGTTTACCGATCCAGCGACTTCACAGTTAGTCGCTTGTTGATGTTAGTTTGAATGAAAGAGTTGAAAATTCTTGCACTTAACCTTAATTCCATACATTGGGGACAATGTATTCTAAGTGTGGGGATGAGGAGATGAAAAATGATAATAATAGAAAAAAATCGGAAATATGTCCCTGAGTGAGAAATTTGCATTAAAAATTTGGAAAATGATAGGTAAAGTCAGGTAGTCCAGCTTTTCAAATATTATATGTATGAGCATGCTAAATGGGTTGAACACGTTATTTGATTTGTGATATGTGGGTAGGCCTAACCGGTAGACAAGCTTCCTTTGAACTAATAAATCTTAATTATGTTAGGATGCCTCATGGGTTCTCATCTGGGAGAAATGGGGAAACTGAAACCGCTCAAATAGCTTAAGGAAGATGTTTTAAGTTAAAACCTTAAGAATTTTTCAATTTAGATGTAAAAAGAAAAGAAAAAAATTTGAGCTAGACGCGAATAATGAAGCCCAAGATGTTCTCTTTTGGGGATGATGACTCTGATTGAGATTACCTCTGGGTTAAGTTAAAAAAAGAATACTAAAGCTTATGTATGTCTATTTTGGTGATAGTGACTCTGGTTGAGACGTCCTCTGAGTTAGGTATAATAAATGTCGAAAGCTCAAATAAAGAAAGGAAAAAAAGAATCTGATTATTGAAATTCTTTTGATTTTCTCATAAAACGATTAGGATAGTCTTTTGATTAACATTTTATTCCAAAAGCTTTAGATGGGAATAGATGAAGCCATTGTATCTTGGTGTGAGACCCTAGGCTAACTGACCCATTTGAACCAGTTTAATATGATGAGGAACTTGAAAACTGGTTTGGGTTTAGCTGGATTCTTATACTTGCAATCACAGTTAACATGTTATTAGACCCTTACAAGTAAGCAATCTAAGTCTTTGGGAGCCGGATTTTACTTGACTGTGATTCCATAGCATAATTCTTTTTCAGGGACGAAAAAGAGATAAGTGTGGGGATGTGATGTGAGTGTGTTGGGATGGTGTTTAGTGTACTTAAACGGTTAATCTTATGCGTATTTGTGTGTTTAACTGCATGGAATTGATTAACTATGAGCGAATGTGCTTTTGTAGGTTAAACGACCTAAGTAGAAGCTTACATGGAGAACTTATATGATGAGTGGTGGTTGGATTGGTGTTTATGATGATTAAAGGTGAAACCCAAAGAATATTCAAGATATGAGAGTTTCAGGATGTAAACGGGAGCCAAGAGATCAAAAATAAAAGGATGAAGATGTTAAGGGACCTTGTAACGGTAAAATGAACATAACTTGAGCTAGGGATGGAGTTACGGGGCCCATTACCAGTCAACGGAAAGCTCTCGAAAATTCGCACAACAAGAAACTGAAGAAAAAACTTGAAAACAGAAAGGTGTCCAGTGTAGCCTATGGTGGCTAGCGTAGGCACGGTGGAACCGACGGGAAATCTCATTAAAAGTATGTTTTTAGGGTTTTTGAGGGTATCTCTTATTCCAATTTGTCTTCTAACCTTAGGGAACGAATTTTGGGCGTTCCAACCATTCCAAAGGATCCATTCATCATTATACCATCAATCGTGCCTTCCAACATCAGATTCACAAGCATGAGCGGCTACTTCTCTTGTGACTTCTTCCAGACGGATGGTTCTTATAGGTTTCATATTTGTTTCAATTGTTTATGTATTTGATTTGCTTATGTGATGACAAACATTTAGCAAATTGATGCTTTAGTTAATAACAAATTATCAGTTTTTCAAGTTCTTTCTTTACAATCAAGTTTTGGTTGATGACAAAGTTTAGAAACAGAATTGGGTGACTAAAGAGGGTTGACTTGATACTGATTTATTGAATAATTGGATTATACTAGTATTTGACATGATTAGTTGTATAGGTTTGTTGATAACAACCTGTCTCCAATTACTATCTTGACTGATTTCAGAACACTATGTCTATGTGGTGTTTAATAAACAATTGAGTTTTACATGAAACCTTGAACCTGAATTGTAGAAGAGGTTACGTACATTATAACTGAATTCAATCCATTTAAGTCTCCTTTGTTTTTCATTCAAATCACATTTTCATATTTTACTTTTTTTAAAGTTATTTAGAACATAACTAAAAACTAAAATTAACCACTGATTCTACTATGGATACGATACCTTACTTACCCTAGCTACCTAGGTTAATTAGGTTTTTGAAAGACTAAACGACGGTCTATCGTATAATATCCCGTGTAATACACGAGTTGATTAAATAATATATGAAATAATTTGTAATAAAAATTTAAAAATTATAAATGATATTTATAAATAAGATATGATTGAGTTAGAAATAAATAAGTAGTACAAGTAAAAAGAATAACAATATCATTTTAAAATTTTATTTTATAAGATTGTGTTTTTTTAATTATTTTCTTAAACATTATGGTCTTTTTTTTAAATTTATTTTGAAAAAATAATTATGTTATGAAACTTAGAAAAAATGGTATTAAAATACTTTGGATTAAAAAAAAATTTTTGTCATATATTTTTAAAGTGTATTTTTCATTATAAAATCAAGTTTTTAAAATTTTATAATATCTATTTTTTTAATTTTTTTTAAAAATGTTTTAAATAATATAATTACTATATATACTTTTATCATTTATTAGGAGAGAGAGGCGGGAAAATAAAAATAGAGTGCTTAATATGTTAACATATGACATTTCAAAAACCTTCTTATATTGTAGGTAATAAATTACATAGTAAATTACCTTACCCTATATATGAATTATGTAGATTCATGAGCCTGCGTGTCAGGCACTGGTTGGTTCTTATTTTTTTACCTGCTCCTCGTCATTACTCTTATTAATAAGGTTTTACCCGGTTTTTCTTTGTATTTGTTGTTTGGGTGAAGTGGTTGAGTGTGTGGCTTTGTTTTTGGGGATCTCTGGTTCGAGTCCCTGCTTAATTTTTTTTTCTCAAACTCTGCATTTGAGTGTTGGGACACGTGTGACGTTACCTCGCCTTCTCCTGTATACGTGTTGCTCGATTGTTTAACCTATTTCTTCACCGTGTGTTGCCGTCGATTCTACCGTTGCTTCATTCTCCGATTTGCAGGTTCGTTGTCTCCTCTTACTTAGCTGGACATAGTTATTTGGTTTTCATCGGTCTTCTTCTCTTTCAGTGCTCTCTGTGTTTTGTGATGCCAAATGGTTGCTGAAACTGTTGTTGGGGGTTTGGTGTCTGGGCTAATCTGCCTGAAATTTTGCTCATATTGCAGTTACAAAGGAGGACGCTTGATTGTGATTGTATGTGTAGGGTTTTGGAGTTTTAGTTTCCTTACATTACGTAACGACCTACTGATGTTTGAGGCGTTTCAAAATCATTCTGTAATTTTGTTTGCCATAGAATTGTAGGTTTGCTTGGTACAATGCTATGTTAAAATAAACCATTAACATACATGTTGTTGTGATAGAATTTGTGAATTGAGTTTAAAAGCCGATAACCAACACCTGCGAGGAACTTTTAATATTACTTCACATTTAATTTCTTTAGAAACTTTGGGTTGTACAACTTACCTTTTTGGGTTGTATATGTATGCTTGGATATTACTTAAAATTGGTCTTTAACATCAACATGTAACTTCATGGTCATTTGCTTATACTTGGGTATCTAAAAATCAGATATTGTTTATGCCTTTTTTAGGCGTCTCTTTGGTAGAATGAAAACGTGAGGTTCAGGGTATCAATCTACACAAGGTTAGTCTTTATTTAAGTTGTTTATGAGGTATATTTTTTTTTGGCTTTGCAGTCTTCTCCAGTTGTGTTTTTTAATGTTTTTTTTGCTTATTCAAGGTTGATTTGGCCTGTAAATGATGGTTAATAACATCCTCCTTTTTATACATTTATATATTTAATAATCTGCTACAGGAAAGCAGAAGCTCTTTTGGAGGTATAGTAAACTACTCAGAGTAAGAAAAAAAATCTTAATTTTTCTACACATATACATACCACAACCATTTCCCAATAATATTCAACCAAAATAGCAGGTCTACCATACACTAAAAGATTGAAGGATGACTAGCAGGCCATAGGAGCACTCTTTTGAAGCCTCCATCAACTAGGGACATATACATTAGCCCATCTTTTGACTGTAAAATATATATAGCAGTCCGCCTTTTAAAGAACATATGCACGGACAGATGGCTAGGCGAAACCCGATGTAGACTGGACATTTTGCTGAACACAATGACCTACCTAAAGAGAGAACAATACAAGCAAACACCCATGCAGGCAACTACTACATGTAAAAAAACATTAACAGTTTCGATTGTAACCGATGTTCAGCAATGTACAAAACTGTTCACTATAATATAATATCGCACAACGTGCGCACTTGTTCCCACCTAGTTTCATGAATTAATTCACAAGAATGACAAAGTTTTATATTTTAGAAGAACTAATGAAGAGAAAATCAAAAGAAATAGTAAAACAGTCGGTAAAATCATGACACTTTTAAATAAATTATAACATACAGAATAAAACAGTATGTATAAATTTTACGATTTTTTTAGGTATTTAAATATTTCTGCAAATTATTGTAAAATTTCTAAAAATTCTAATAAATCACCTGTTATGAGATATTGACTAAAATGTTTATGAGATAAATTAGATTTTATAAGCTTACTGCTTACAAAATTGGTAATCTTTGTACAACCGTAGCTGCTGTTTAGAAAATTTGACTCGATTATTAATATAGATGCTGAAAATTTTAAAGAAATAAGGTTTATTTCTAACAAATTGTTTTTTAGGAAATATTGAATTGTTGCTGGAAGAAAAATGAGTAACATAGCCCCTTTTTGATTTAATAAATTTTTGGGGGAAAAAGCATACTATTGTTACTAAAACTTATGCTAAATTTAGATAAGTTACTGTCATTTTGATACAATCATTAATCCGGATGAGAAACCATCAAATAATATTAGTAGAGCTACTTAGGAATATATCAGTCCTGCATCCGCCAAATAAGGGTTGTGATGTTATATTATTTGATTCTATGATTCATATTTGACAGTTATAAATCTTTTGGCAAATATGTAAGTTTGGTTGTGAATTTATATATGTTGCATCAATTAAATGATATTACGTTATTAAAAAAACCTATGTTCTCACCAACTATATGTTGACTATTTGAGTATGTCTTTTTCAGGTAATCAACATGTTTTATAGTTTCGTGTACACGTTCGATTTGTTCGATGACTGGTTTGGTAACATAAGACAGCTGTGCTTATGGGTGACAGCGTGACTTTAGCCTTTTTATGAATGTTCACGTCCACTACTAGCTGAAGTGTGACATCCATCACCTCAAGGTCCGTCATTTAACGTGAAATTACGCTAACTAATCTTAGAGCATTCATTCCTCACCTTCATAGACTATTTGTGAGGACATCATACTTGTTTGGTTTCTGTTACAGTCGTGATACCATTATTTGCAACCTTATCGCCCAAAACGCTTACGGGTATCACCACCGACATCATTAACTATATTATGTTATATAATATAAACATCATTAATAATAACATATACAAGATACAAACGACATTAAATACTTCACTATAATTAATATAACGCGCGTGTTTACGTCATTATCAACCGAAACAAGTTTGGGGACTCGGGGGCAAAGTGCGGGGACTAAACTTGTCATTTTGGAAACTAGGGCTGGGTATAAATACTTAGCAACCAGCCCTAGCCCCATTTACTTCATCTTCTTCTTCTTCACCTCTTTCTCCACTTTCCCTCTCTAACTAGCACCAAAATCGGGCGCGTTTGTTGTGTTTTCGCCGTCTAAACTCGGTTATCATCGTGAATACCCACTTCTAGCAGGTAGATAACCTCGCTTAACCCTTTTCTTGCTCGATTTAACTTCTACGTTTTCTAGGGTTTCAGGTGTTCGGGTTCATCCGAGCACATGAGGTCGTGTGGGCTTGTGTGTTGCGTCCCAGTGTGTGATTCTTGTCTAGACATGTTAGAATATAGATTCTGGAAGTTCCTAGGGTGTAAAACTCATGCCCGGAGCACCTGGACGCTGCTCTGCACTTTAGCAGTCGCGAACTTACTGTTCAGGCGACTAGGCCTTTCAGGCGACTGAGTCGTGCAACTGAATGAGTCGTGCGACTGAGTCCATGCGTCTGACTCTATCGTGCGACTGAGAGATGCGACTGGGGTGAGTCGTGCGACTGAGTCCATGCGTATATGTGTGTCGTGCTATTGAATGCAATGTGATTGAGGGTGTGTGCGATTGAGTCAATGCAGATGATTGTGTGCGACTGTGTGTGTCGCACGACTGAAGATCCAGTCATACGAATGAAGACTCAGTCGTACGAATGAAGCAGATTCGTACGACTGAGGGTTAAATCGTGCGAGTGGAAGGTTGAGTCGTGCGGTTGGGTGTTGTGTGGAACGACTGAGTGCTTAGTCGCACGAATGGGAGTTTAGTCGTGCGAATGAAGCTGATTCGCATGACTGAAAGTTGATTCGTGCGAATGGAGTGTCCAGTCATGCGTCTAGTCCTGTCGTGCAATTGGAGTCATTGTGTGTGAATTCTTCATGTGTGTGGTGTGTGTAGTCGTGTGATGTTAAGGTGACATCGACACGGTTGCCATTGTTAATGACGATCATTGTGATTAAAACTATCAAACTCATTAATGTTATATCAAAACACATCAACTTAACATTTTACAATTAGCAACAAACGATTCCTAACACAAGTGCTTACCAAGTATTTCTTTAACAACAATAACACTTTTACCCAAACATCATCGGCAATGGCAACGTTTCTAGTGCTTGGATCTACATAAGATCTATTGTGTGTGTTTGTGTGCAAGAGTTACCCACGACCGAACCGATATGACCCGACCCAACTAAACAATATGGTTAACATCAGACGTATTATTAATGCTTAACATAACTGTCAATAGGTGATTGACCGTTCATACATACATACAAGTTTGGGAAGTTACATCATACATACTTACCACTTAACAAGTGAGTTTCGTGGCCCGTTTTTATGCTTATACAATTGTTTCAATCTTTTACAAACATGGGGGAAAAGTATGCTCTCACGTTTTCAACGTTGTACAACATACATACAATATTCATACTTGGAATCAACGTGATACTGTTTTGTGAGCACTTATCTGACGCATACATGATGTTACTGTGTGGTTCTTCTTACAACCATTAATTTCGGTGTTGGAACCAACGGATAGGTATTAGTAGTACTACTAGGTTGACACCCCCACCCTTGACAGATGGTTACTTATGAGTACCATCACACTGCCAGGAACGGGCCTTGGGTGAATATAATCCGACAAGTTGCTGTGTGTACGTCATTAGGTTTGGTTGTATAAAACTCATGGTATGTGATATTGCTTGCTTATAACTGTATGCGCGGTATTCCACAACAAACACTATACAGCATCAATTACATGTTTAAAATTCAAACCTGCGAAGCTCACCAACATTATTATTGACATTTTTGAGCATATTTTTCAGGTAACAATGAGAACTGAAGATCTAGGAGTTCTGCCTTAGTGGAGACCCTAGGATGCATTTTTGAGACTGAACATATAGGATGAACAATTCTTTTGTACATTGTTGCAGTCTATCAAACAATTAACATTCTTTTGGATACTTGTTCCCGGGTTGTGGAATTACATACAAGAATACAATTTTTGTGATTATGTGAATCGTTTATGTGAATCAATTACAAGTTTCTATTTATGCTAATGGCTATGCTGTCGTGAACATTGACTAAACACGACACAAGTCTCCATTTGTACCGGGTGTCGTCATGACACGCCTGTCATCAATTACATACATATATTGCATCTCTATTGTTAACCATGTGTTATGACAATCCCGTCTAGCTCGCGTCTCCATGTGTAGAAGACTAATCAAGGCTCGGCAAAACAAAATGTGCGAAAACCTGATCCACGCGAAAAGCAGATGTCACGCGAAAAGCAGAACACGCGACAAAAGACTCCACGCGACATTCATGTCTCGCGCGAAAGGAAGCTGTGCGAAAAGCCAGTCGCGCGAGAACTGCTGTTTAGTATAAATAGTTTCGTTTTTGTTTTGTAAAAAAGTTTCGTTCATTTATCTTATATGTACTGTGCGAAATCGCACAAGACCTGTTCTAGGTTGTGTTATTCAATCTGAGAATCATTTTGTGATCAAATTCAATCTTCTTCTACTCCAATCTTGTTTACATTCCGCATTCACAAGATTGAGATCGTGTGTTTATTGTTTTTCTGGGAGAATTCAAGGTTTTACACTTGGTATCAGAGCGATAGGCTCTAGAACCACGATTTGGAGAAGATTTGGATTGTTTTCTACTCATTTTTGAAGATATTCATCATTGATTACTTGAGATTCAGATATGGTGATGTTATGCTGCTCGAATTTTGAGAATTTGGACTGATTTGGACTGAATTAGTGGACTTTAGTTGAATTTTAGTAATAATTAAGCTTAAAATTGAACTAAATTCATTAAAATTGGATTAAAATGAGTATAATCAGACATATTCAGTGATTTGGAGGTGATTCTTGCTTGAACAAACTGTTGGAGATTTGTTTCTGCACGAAATTGGAAGATTTTCCCTTGAACTGGGAGTTTTCGCGTGCGAAAGTATCAGATTTCGCACAAACGGTTATTTCACTTTTTACGCGATTTCGCGTGAAAAGTAAATCGGATTTTCGCCCGAAACTCAATTCTCGCGCGAAAAATTTTGCCGTGCGAAAAACGTTTTCGCACGATAGCTTCTCTCGCACGAAAAGTCTGATTTTCGATTTTCTGATCAACATGTCTTCATCAACACCAAATTTGAAGCATCTTATGCCAGAGAAAATTGAGAATCTGTTTGCCGAGTTTATATCTGATGATCTCTTGGATGGAGTGTTTGCTGAGAAGGAAGAAGTGAGGAAGAGAAGGAAGAAGTTGAATGTAAAAAGGAAGCTGAGAAGGAAGAAAAGGAAGAACCAGTTGAGGCTATGAAAGCATTCATGGTGAAAAGGAATGAAGAGCCTGAAGGAGAAATCTCAGAACCAAGGGTATATGATGATCTATGCATAAATTCTTGTGTTGATAAAGTTCAAAGGTATAGAGTTCATAATGAAAACTTGATAATGGAAGTTGAAAAACTTCAGTATCAAGCTCGAAAACACAAGTCAAATGAAAAGATTTTTAAAGAAAAACTTGAAGGTTTAAATAAAACAATATACAATTTACAACTAAATCTTCATGATAAAGAATGTACAAATAATGATTTGACAAATAGAAACAATGAACTCGCCTTGAAAATTAATAGACTCAACAGTGAACTAGCCTCGGCTAAATTGACTGTTGAAAAATTTGAACTTTCATCAACTATGGTTGAAGGGATTATCAAGTCACAAATGACTCAGAAGATAAAAGGAGGAAAATGTGATGTTGGATTTTCAAACATCGCTCCTCCAATTAATCATGATTATTCATGTTTACCTTCATCTGATGTCATTTCTGATTCTGATATGAGTTATGGGATAGGTTTTTCTCCATCCTCAAACTTAAAACCTTCAGTCAAGGTAGATCTGACAGTTGATCCTATCATAATAAATAAACCTAAACAATCAACTGAAAATTTTTGTGCAGATCATGTGAAGGTAGACGGGTTGGTTAAAGAATGGGAAAGTGAGAGTGAGAAAGAAAATGATAGTGATAGTTTGAAAAATAAGAATGTAAAAGTTTTAAGATCTATTTGTAATCAAACTTTGTCAGGAAATGAAAAGACTGTTGATTTGAATGAGATTAAATCAAATAGTAAATATAATTTGAATGCAAATCAGAGGGAAAATCAGAAAGAAAAACTTGAAAAGGACTTTAAAAGTAGATTTGTTTCTAAAGGTTTAATTGAAAATGAAGAGCATATTTTTAAAGAAACGAATTCTCGATTCTTTAAAAATAAACTTCATTATAATGCTAACCTTGTGAATCAAGATATTTGTAGCCCATATTTGCAAGTGAAAGCTCCTTCTTCATCCAATCTGAAAATTCAAATGCCTTGTCCTTCTCCAGCATCCATTCACATATCAAAGCCTGGTCCTTCTCCAGTACCAATTCGTATATCAAAAGCTGGTTCTCCTCCAGCAAAGTCTAAGACTGGTCATGTTCCAGCACCATCAGTTCCAAAAGTCACAACTGCCAATTCTCAATTCAAAAGTGGTCATACATCAACAATTTCCTCGAATCTGTAAAAGATGAACATGCAATTGTCAAATAAAGCAAAGATTCAAGAGACTGTGAAGAATGTTAAACCTAGTCAATCTGACTTTGGTTTTTATGACAATTTTCATAATTGTCATCCACAGTTTGCTTTCCACACAAAACAAAAGAGATGTTATCAGTGTGGAAACACAAATCATTTGGCAAACAATTGTCCTTTTTGACAAAAATCATTAAGCAAACAACGATTTCATAATTCTATTGCTCATAATAGAAAATTGTTTTTCACTCGTGGAAAATTTTCAAATAATATGAAATCAAAGGTTGTTAATGAGTTTAATGTCAAACGGGATAAGAATTTGTCAAATAATGTAAAAGAAAACAACAAGTTGAAAAGCATAAATGAAAAGAATTATGTGCAAACCAAATATAATAATATCAAATCATTTTGTCTTGCTGCAACTCATAATGTGCTCAAGTCATGTTTGACTTGGGTACCAAAAGCTAAGTAATTTTGTTACTAATGCAGGGACAACCGCAAAAGGCTACTGAAAGTCTATGGCATGTAGATAGCGGTTGTTCAAGACATATGACTGGGAATTTATCATTACTACAAGATGTTCAGTCATATAACGGAGGAAGAGTGATTTTCGCGGGAGACAAAGGAGGACGTATAACCAAGCGTGGTACATTTACAAACGGTGTCCTTAGCTTTGAAAATGTTAATTTTGTTGAGGAATTAAAACATAACCTGTTAAGTGTGTCTCAAATCTGTGACAAACAATATTCTACACACTTTACTAACAAAGAATGATTAATCTTAAAACCAGGTTTTGTTGTTCCAGATGAATGGATTTTGATGAGGACTCCGAGAGCCAATGACACATATCTTCTTGATATGCATTGTTCTAATTCTTTGGTAACAGCTTCTTGCTTACTATCCAAAGCCTCGGAGAATGATTCCATGTTATGGCATCGTCGGTTAGGACATGTCAATCTTAAAAACATGAATAAACTTGTACGTGGAAATCATGTTATTGGTTTACCTGAAAAGGAATTTCAATTAAATGAACATTGTTTGTCATGTTCTAAGGATAAACAACATAAACTTCCTCACAAACCAATTGCACACAACTCAGTCGAATCAATCTTACAACTCTTACATATGGATCTTTTTGGTCCAGTCAGTGTTTTAAGTTTGGGTCGAAGATCTTACTGTCTGGTTGTTACTGATGACTTTTCTAGATTTACTTGGGTGTTTTTCTTAGCATCTAAGGATGAAACTCCACACCTTTTGATCAAGTTTATTACTTTGGTGGAGAATCAGACAGAGAAAAAGGTAAAATGCATCCGAAGTGATAATGGAACAGAGTTTTGCAATCAAACTCTGAATGAGTTTTGTGAATCAAAGGGAATTGCCAGACAATTCAGTGCTGCTGGCACTCCACAACAGAATGGGGTTGCAGAAAGAAGGAATAGAATACTGATTGAAGCTGCTAGAACAATGATATCTGCTGCCAAATTACCTTTGTTCTTTTGGGCTGAAGCAATAAATACTGCATGTTATGTTCAGAATCGTGCTTTAATCAACAAAAGATTCGATAAGACTCCATATGAAATATTTTATAAACACAAACCCAAAGTTAAATATTTTAAAGCCTTTGGTTGTTGTTGCACTTTGTTGCATACAACAGAATCATCTTCAAAATTTTCTAAAAAGGTTGATGAATGTTACTTTGTGGGATATGCTGCTAATAAGGTTGCATATCGAGTTTATAATAAAAGAAGTAGACAAATAATTGAGTCATTTAACATTGATTGGCATGAGCTTAATATTACTGATGCAGGTTTAGCTCCTTCATGGGTTTATGATTATGAATCTTTGTTCATAAATTTTAAAATTTTTAAACCTTCATCTGCAGATTCTAATTCTCAAGCAATCTCCTTGGAAAACAAAATCATTGAGGAACTTCCATCTTTGATATCTAATGATTCTGCTATTGCTTCATCATCCAAAGATATTCCTACAGCTCCTGTACAAGTCTCTGCATGTTCTGAATCCTTAGATATTCCTTCAGAACAAATTTCTAATCAGGAGCAGGAAGAATCATTAAGTTCACCTTTATCTGCATCTTCTTCAGAAACTATGGATACACCGATCGAAGTCATTCAAGTTCCATTTGAAGAATCTCCAAATGTGTCTACTGCTTCTGAAAATCCTGTTTCCGATGACACACTTGAAGAAAATATTGCGTATCAATCTCGACAATCTGAAGAAGTTCTTGATAATGTTGAACACATTACTAATTTGGAAGATAGGATAGTTGCAGATGATATTCCTCAATTGAGAATACATAAAACTCATCCAACTGAAGCAATCATTGGTCCATTGCACGAAGGTGTAATTACCAGAAGTCAATCAGGGGCAATCAACACCTGTCTTTATGCTTGCTTTCTATCACAAATAGTGCCCAAGAATGTGGAAATGGCACTCAGAGAAAACAGCTGGATAGAAGCAATTCAAGATGAGTTGATGCAATTCAAGAAGCTCAATGTTTGGCATCTTGTTGAACTTCCAAAGGATAAGCTTCCGATTGGAACAAAGTGGATATTTCGAAACAAGACGGATGAAAAAGGTGTTATAGTTTGGAATAAAGCACGTCTTGTTGTGCAGGGATTCTATCAAGTTGAAGGATTGGATTATGAAGAAGTGTATGCTCCAGTTGCAAGACTAGAAGCAATACGCATATTCTTAGCCTTTGCTTCATACATGAACTTCAAGGTGTATTAGATGGATGTTAAAACTGCATTTTTATACGGAGAAATGAAGGAAGAAACCTATGTTTGTCAGCCTCCAGGATTTGAAGATCCCGATCATCCTGATTATGTTTACAAGTTGGATAAGGCATTATATGGTTTACATCAAGCACCTCGTGCTTGGTATGCAACTCTGACTGAACACTTGCTTGCAAATGGTTATTCACGAGGCGCAATTGATCAAACCTTATTCATACGAAAATCAGGCGATGATATCATTTTGGTTCAAATCTATGTCGATGATATCATTTTTGGCTCTACAAATGAAAGTATGTGCATGGAGTTTGAAGCAGTGATGAAGAAGAAATTTGAGATGAGTTCCCTTAGAGAAATCTCCTTTTTCTTGGGTATTCAAGTTACTCAATCTGAGACTGGTATTCTCATCCATCAAGAAAAGTATGTTCAGACTATTCTTGAGAAATACAAGTTTCAAGATTCCAAAGTAGCTCCAACTCCAATGGCTTCTCGTCCTACTCTTACTCCAGATCCAGAAAGAGAATCAGTTGATCAACATCTTTACAGATCGATGATTGGTTCCCTTATGTATCTCACTGCAAGCAGGCCGGATGTCATGTTCCCTGTTTGTCAGTGTGCCCGCTATCAAAGTGATCCAAAGGAATCACACATGAAAGCTGTCAAGCGGATTTTCAAGTATCTCAAGGGTCAACCTTAACTTGGTCTTTGGTATCCTCGAAATTCCGATTTCAATTTATTTGCTTATTATTATTATTATTATTATTATTATTATTATTATTATTATTGGAATAATAATAATTATTTTTAAGGTTATCATCACTTTAAGTTTTATAATAATAAACAACATTGCAACACTTATAATATTAGTATTGTTATTTAAATTAATTTGTTAACCACCAAATTAATTATCATGCATAACAAGCCCTCAAAGTTTCAAAATGGCAATAAAGGTCCTTTTTAAAACTTAACAAAGTTAACTTTTAATTTAATGAAAAATATGAGATGTCACAGAACCCACAAGTTCCTCAACCTGAGAGAGAATTATTTTCACTCTTTGTGTAGGCTTGGCGGAAGTATGACGATGAGAGGAATGAGTTAATGAGGATGGAGTGCAAGCATCCAACTCAACCTCCTTGACGAATATCGGGTACGGTCTGGCTGAAGACCTAAAACTTAGCGCTAACCGGGAGGCAACCCGAGTTTTATTTTTTCTTTTAGTGTTCTTTTGTGTATTTTGTTTTTTTTTGGTTTCTTTTTTAGTTTTAAGCACCAGATACAACCACTCAAGTGTGGGGATGCACATGGAGGTATTACTAATGAAGCACAATTTGATTGCCTTTGATCAGGTTCACGTACACTTTCCTCTTCTTAGTTGTTTTGTTACTTGGTGTTTAATTATTTTTATTTGTTAGGTAATCTTAGTGGTGTTAATATCTATGTGTTGGGAATAGTTTTGGTGTTGTGTTTTTGGTCGATTTGGGTTAGTTAGTGTTGGAGCATATATAGTCATATATAGTGTGTCCGTCGCTTGATGAATAGTCTAGGCTTAATGTTATACACCTTGTAAACACATGAAACTGGGTCATTCGCAGGAGCATATGCGAATGAGACTCAGTCGTACGACTGAGCCATGCTAATGGACCAGTCGTGCGACTGAGAGATGCGATTGGGGCATTCGTAAGACTGAGCCATAAGAATGGTCCAGTCGTATGATTGAACCATGCGCATGGTCCAGTCGTACGATTGGACCATACGCATGGTCCAATCGCACGAATGGGCCCAGTCGCATCTGATATGGGACGAGGCCTATATATACCAGTTTCAATGTGTAGAAACGTAAGGGTTTTGATAGTGTGCCCGGCGCCCAGGCGCTGCCGGATGAGAGGGGAGATCATGCTCGATCTCCCCTTGCCAAAAGTCTTGATTCTTAAGTTGTAACGAGCTTAAAATCGTTATGCTTTATCAATAAAATCATTCGATTATTGTTTGTGTTATTGATTGTCTTTTGGTTTTTATCCTTCCGTTAAGAACATGCTCGGATGTTTACCGATCCAGCGACTTCACAATTGGTATCAGAGCCGGTTACTGCTGGAATGATCTAACAATCATTCTAGCAACCCGAGCTCTTGATTTCTGGATCAAAGTTCAGATCTTGACGTTAAACCCACTTCGTGTTCTTCGTGTTTTACTCAGATCTGAGTACGTGTGGTGTTTCTATGTTAAAATCAAATTCAAAACCACGTTCCTATCACCCTTGCGAATATGATGATGTCTATCTTGATTCGGTTCACGTAAAATTCGTCAGATTAGGGTTTTGGGCAGCCCTGGCGGCTGCAGATCTGAAATTCTACGTGCAGACCCGTTCATGTGACTGGCCCATGCGAATGGACCATTCGTACGACTGGACCATGCGAATGGACCATTCGTACGACTGGACTATGCTAATGGACCATTCGTGCGACTGGACCAGTCGTATGTTCAATCGTGCAACTGGACCAGTCGTATGTTCAATCGCCCGAATGAGCCATCTGCATTGACTCATCCGCATTTGTTCCAGACCAAAAAAAAGTCTGGAACAGCTTCTTAAACGAATTTTTCCCTAAACCATTTTTATCAGTCCGGAAGCCTTCTGAAAAAGTTTGGTAAAATAAAAATTTTTTTGGGAAAATTTTCGGGTCATGTATAGTTCGTCTTCGGGTCAATTGTGAAGATTTTCCTGGAGAGTCTATGCAAGAGTTGAGGATGAGCAAAGGACATTCACCCTGAGGTTCTTATGTCAAACAAGTTCGATGGATACCCAATTATTCGTTGGATTTCCAGAATAGGTGAATGTTGACAGAACACGAAAGAGAGAATAGAAGATGTCAGCAGTCAGTGCTGATTTTCTGGGGTAGTCAGGAGCATCTGACTATTTATGGGCCAATCAAGTTATATTTATCCGCACAGAGAGGATTCTCAGTCTTAGGGGGAATCCATGTATAGAGAGATTGAAGACGCAATCAGAAAATGATGATGTGAGCAGGTTTCTGATGATGAATCTACGTGCATGCTGACTTGTTTGATATTGTCAGCTGTGGATTGGAACCTTCAACCTTTTGCCCAATACACCGTATGAAGACGCCAGGAAAGCACAATGTTTATATATTGGGATATGCTGAATGTGAGGAGGAATTTCTACAGTTGTTAATGTTAATCAGGTTAGACTGTGTGAAGATTGAAGCAATGGAAAACTGTTCATGTCATTATCTGGAAAAATCAGTCATTTAGGGAATCTTACTGCTATGATGGTGTTCTGCAATGTAAACGAAAGCTATTGTGCCTAAATTCATTTTCAGGGATATTGTAGTAACCTGACAGATCGGCAATGTTGGCTAATATAGTTGTTCGTTTGATTCTATTGGAAACTAGAGCAAAGTTTGACTGAAGATTGTAAGAGGTGTTATCTACTATTCGCAAGCAACGTCCAAGGGGGAATTTGTTGGAGCATATATAGTCATATATAGTGTGTCTGTCGCTTGACGAATAGTCTAGGCTTAATGTTATACACCTTGTAAACACATGAAACTGGGTCATTCGCAGGAGCATATACGAATGAGACTCAGTCGTACGACTGAGCCATGCTAATGGACCAGTCGTGCGACAGAGAGATGCGATTGGGGCATTCGTAAGACTGAGCCATAAGAATGGTCCAGTCGTACGATTGAACCATGCGCATGGTCCAGTCGTACGATTGGACCATACGCATGGTCCAATCGCACGAATGGGCCCAGTCGCATCTGATATGGGCCGAGGCCTATATATACCAGTTTCAATGTGTAGAAACCTAAGGGTTTTGATAGTGTGCCCGGCGCCCAGGCGCTGCCGGATGAGAGGGGAGATCATGCTCGATCTCCCCTTGCCAAAAGTCTTGATTCTTAAGTTGTAACGAGCTTAAAATCTTTATGTTTTATTAATAAAATCATTCGATTATTGTTCGTGTTATTGATTGTCTTTTGGTTTTTATCCTTCCGTCAAGAACATGCTCGGATGTTTACCGATCCAGCGACTTCACAGTTAGTCGCTTGTTGATGTTAGTTTGAATGAAAGAGTTGAAAATTCTTGCACTTAACCTTAATTCCATACATTGGGGACAATGTATTCTAAGTGTGGGGATGAGGAGATGAAAAATGATAATAATAGAAAAAAATCGGAAATATGTCCCTGAGTGAGAAATTTGCATTAAAAATTTGGAAAATGATAGGTAAAGTCAGGTAGTCCAGCTTTTCAAATATTATATGTATGAGCATGCTAAATGGGTTGAACACGTTATTTGATTTGTGATATGTGGGTAGGCCTAACCGGTAGACAAGCTTCCTTTGAACTAATAAATCTTAATTATGTTAGGATGCCTCATGGGTTCTCATCTGGGAGAAATGGGGAAACTGAAACCGCTCAAATAGCTTAAGGAAGATGTTTTAAGTTAAAACCTTAAGAATTTTTCAATTTAGATGTAAAAAGAAAAGAAAAAAATTTGAGCTAGACGCGAATAATGAAGCCCAAGATGTTCTCTTTTGGGGATGATGACTCTGATTGAGATTACCTCTGGGTTAAGTTAAAAAAAGAATACTAAAGCTTATGTATGTCTATTTTGGTGATAGTGACTCTGGTTGAGACGTCCTCTGAGTTAGGTATAATAAATGTCGAAAGCTCAAATAAAGAAAGGAAAAAAAGAATCTGATTATTGAAATTCTTTTGATTTTCTCATAAAACGATTAGGATAGTCTTTTGATTAACATTTTATTCCAAAAGCTTTAGATGGGAATAGATGAAGCCATTGTATCTTGGTGTGAGACCCTAGGCTAACTGACCCATTTGAACCAGTTTAATATGATGAGGAACTTGAAAACTGGTTTGGGTTTAGCTGGATTCCTATACTTGCAATCACAGTTAACATGTTATTAGACCCTTACAAGTAAGCAATCTAAGTCTTTGGGAGCCGGATTTTACTTGACTGTGATTCCATAGCATAATTCTTTTTCAGGGACGAAAAAGAGATAAGTGTGGGGATGTGATGTGAGTGTGTTGGGATGGTGTTTAGTGTACTTAAACGGTTAATCTTATGCGTATTTGTGTGTTTAACTGCATGGAATTGATTAACTATGAGCGAATGTGCTTTTGTAGGTTAAACGACCTAAGTAGAAGCTTACATGGAGAACTTATATGATGAGTGGTGGTTGGATTGGTGTTTATGATGATTAAAGGTGAAACCCAAAGAATATTCAAGATATGAGAGTTTCAGGATGTAAACGGGAGCCAAGAGATCAAAAATAAAAGGATGAAGATGTTAAGGGACCTTGTAACGGTAAAATGAACATAACTTGAGCTAGGGATGGAGTTACGGGGCCCATTACCAGTCAACGGAAAGCTCTCGAAAATTCGCACAACAAGAAACTGAAGAAAAAACTTGAAAACAGAAAGGTGTCCAGTGTAGCCTATGGTGGCTAGCGTAGGCACGGTGGAACCGACGGGAAATCTCATTAAAAGTATGTTTTTAGGGTTTTTGAGGGTATCTCTTATTCCAATTTGTCTTCTAACCTTAGGGAACGAATTTTGGGCATTCCAACCATTCCAAAGGATCCATTCATCATTATACCATCAATCGTGCCTTCCAACATCAGATTCACAAGCATGAGCGGCTACTTCTCTTGTGACTTCTTCCAGACGGATGGTTCTTATAGGTTTCATATTTGTTTCAATTGTTTATGTATTTGATTTGCTTATGTGATGACAAACATTTAGCAAATTGATGCTTTAGTTAATAACAAATTATCAGTTTTTCAAGTTCTTTCTTTACAATCAAGTTTTGGTTGATGACAAAGTTTAGAAACAGAATTGGGTGACTAAAGAGGGTTGACTTGATACTGATTTATTGAATAATTGGATTATACTAGTATTTGACATGATTAGTTGTATAGGTTTGTTGATAACAACCTGTCTCCAATTACTATCTTGACTGATTTCAGAACACTATGTCTATGTGGTGTTTAATAAACAATTGAGTTTTACATGAAACCTTGAACCTGAATTGTAGAAGAGGTTACGTACATTATAACTGAATTCAATCCATTTAAGTCTCCTTTGTTTTTCATTCAAATCACATTTTCATATTTTACTTTTTTTAAAGTTATTTAGAACATAACTAAAAACTAAAATTAACCACTGATTCTACTATGGATACGATACCTTACTTACCCTAGCTACCTAGGTTAATTAGGTTTTTGAAAGACTAA
The DNA here is from genome assembly GCA_024085815.1 of Flaveria linearis. Classification (NCBI taxonomy): domain Eukaryota; kingdom Viridiplantae; phylum Streptophyta; class Magnoliopsida; order Asterales; family Asteraceae; genus Flaveria; species Flaveria linearis. The sequence continues at coordinate 95,937,668 of CM044001.1, read as the reverse complement.
ACGACGGTCTATCGTATAATATCCCGTGTAATACACGAGTTGATTAAATAATATATGAAATAATTTGTAATAAAAATTTAAAAATTATAAATGATATTTATAAATAAGATATGATTGAGTTAGAAATAAATAAGTAGTACAAGTAAAAAGAATAACAATATCATTTTAAAATTTTATTTTATAAGATTGTGTTTTTTTAATTATTTTCTTAAACATTATGGTCTTTTTTTTAAATTTATTTTGAAAAAATAATTATGTTATGAAACTTAGAAAAAATGGTATTAAAATACTTTGGATTAAAAAAAAATTTTTGTCATATATTTTTAAAGTGTATTTTTCATTATAAAATCAAGTTTTTAAAATTTTATAATATCTATTTTTTTAATTTTTTTTAAAAATGTTTTAAATAATATAATTACTATATATACTTTTATCATTTATTAGGAGAGAGAGGCGGGAAAATAAAAATAGAGTGCTTAATATGTTAACATATGACATTTCAAAAACCTTCTTATATTGTAGGTAATAAATTACATAGTAAATTACCTTACCCTATATATGAATTATGTAGATTCATGAGCCTGCGTGTCAGGCACTGGTTGGTTCTTATTTTTTTACCTGCTCCTCGTCATTACTCTTATTAATAAGGTTTTACCCGGTTTTTCTTTGTATTTGTTGTTTGGGTGAAGTGGTTGAGTGTGTGGCTTTGTTTTTGGGGATCTCTGGTTCGAGTCCCTGCTTAATTTTTTTTCTCAAACTCTGCATTTGAGTGTTGGGACACGTGTGACGTTACCTCGCCTTCTCCTGTATACGTGTTGCTCGATTGTTTAACCTATTTCTTCACCGTGTGTTGCCGTCGATTCTACCGTTGCTTCATTCTCCGATTTGCAGGTTCGTTGTCTCCTCTTACTTAGCTGGACATAGTTATTTGGTTTTCATCGGTCTTCTTCTCTTTCAGTGCTCTCTGTGTTTTGTGATGCCAAATGGTTGCTGAAACTGTTGTTGGGGGTTTGGTGTCTGGGCTAATCTGCCTGAAATTTTGCTCATATTGCAGTTACAAAGGAGGACGCTTGATTGTGATTGTATGTGTAGGGTTTTGGAGTTTTAGTTTCCTTACATTACGTAACGACCTACTGATGTTTGAGGCGTTTCAAAATCATTCTGTAATTTTGTTTGCCATAGAATTGTAGGTTTGCTTGGTACAATGCTATGTTAAAATAAACCATTAACATACATGTTGTTGTGATAGAATTTGTGAATTGAGTTTAAAAGCCGATAACCAACACCTGCGAGGAACTTTTAATATTACTTCACATTTAATTTCTTTAGAAACTTTGGGTTGTACAACTTACCTTTTTGGGTTGTATATGTATGCTTGGATATTACTTAAAATTGGTCTTTAACATCAACATGTAACTTCATGGTCATTTGCTTATACTTGGGTATCTAAAAATCAGATATTGTTTATGCCTTTTTTAGGCGTCTCTTTGGTAGAATGAAAACGTGAGGTTCAGGGTATCAATCTACACAAGGTTAGTCTTTATTTAAGTTGTTTATGAGGTATATTTTTTTTGGCTTTGCAGTCTTCTCCAGTTGTGTTTTCTAATGTTTGTTTTGCTTATTCAAGGTTGATTTGGCCTGTAAATGATGGTTAATAACATCCTCCTTTTTATACATTTATATATTTAATAATCTGCTACAGGAAAGCAGAAGCTCTTTTGGAGGTATAGTAAACTACTCAGAGTAAGAAAAAAAATCTTAATTTTTCTACACATATACATACCACAACCATTTCCCAATAATATTCAACCAAAATAGCAGGTCTACCATACACTAAAAGATTGAAGGATGACTAGCAGGCCATAGGAGCACTCTTTTGAAGCCTCCATCAACTAGGGACATATACATTAGCCCATCTTTTGACTGTAAAATATATATAGCAGTCCGCCTTTTAAAGAACATATGCACGGACAGATGGCTAGGCGAAACCCGATGTAGACTGGACATTTTGCTGAACACAATGACCTACCTAAAGAGAGAACAATACAAGCAAACACCCATGCAGGCAACTACTACATGTAAAAAAACATTAACAGTTTCGATTGTAACCGATGTTCAGCAATGTACAAAACTGTTCACTATAATATAATATCGCACAACGTGCGTACTTGTTCCCACCTAGTTTCATGAATTAATTCACAAGAATGACAAAGTTTTATATTTTAGAAGAACTAATGAAGAGAAAATCAAAAGAAATAGTAAAACAGTCGGTAAAATCATGACACTTTTAAATAAATTATAACATACAGAATAAAACAATATGTATAAATTTTACGATTTTTTTAGGTATTTAAATATTTCTGCAAATTATTGTAAAATTTCTAAAAATTCTAATAAATCACCTGTTATGAGATATTGACTAAAATGTTTATGAGATAAATTAGATTTTATAAGCTTACTGCTTACAAAATTGGTAATCTTTGTACAACCGTAGCTGCTGTTTAGAAAATTTGACTCGATTATTAATATAGATGCTGAAAATTTTAAAGAAATAAGGTTTATTTCTAACAAATTGTTTTTTAGGAAATATTGAATTGTTGCTGGAAGAAAAATGAGTAACATAGCCCCTTTTTGATTTAATAAATTTTTGGGGGAAAAAGCATACTATTGTTACTAAAACTTATGCTAAATTTAGATAAGTTACTGTCATTTTGATACAATCATTAATCCGGATGAGAAACCATCAAATAATATTAGTAGAGCTACTTAGGAATATATCAGTCCTGCATCCGCCAAATAAGGGTTGTGATGTTATATTATTTGATTCTATGATTCATATTTGACAGTTATAAATCTTTTGGCAAATATGTAAGTTTGGTTGTGAATTTATATATGTTGCATCAATTAAATGATATTACGTTATTAAAAAAACCTATGTTCTCACCAACTATATGTTGACTATTTGAGTATGTCTTTTTCAGGTAATCAACATGTTTTATAGTTTCGTGTACACGTTCGATTTGTTCGATGACTGGTTTGGTAACATAAGACAGCTGTGCTTATGGGTGACAGCGTGACTTTAGCCTTTTTATGAATGTTCACGTCCACTACTAGCTGAAGTGTGACATCCATCACCTCAAGGTCCGTCATTTAACGTGAAATTACGCTAACTAATCTTAGAGCATTCATTCCTCACCTTCATAGACTATTTGTGAGGACATCATACTTGTTTGGTTTCTGTTACAGTCGTGATACCATTATTTGCAACCTTATCGCCCAAAACGCTTACGGGTATCACCACCGACATCATTAACTATATTATGTTATATAATATAAACATCATTAATAATAACATATACAAGATACAAACTACATTAAATACTTCACTATAATTAATATAACGCGCGTGTTTACGTCATTATCAACCGAAACAAGTTTGGGGACTCGGGGGCAAAGTGCGGGGACTAAACTTGTCATTTTGGAAACTAGGGCTGGGTATAAATACTTAGCAACCAGCCCTAGCCCCATTTACTTCATCTTCTTCTTCTTCACCTCTTTCTCCACTTTCCCTCTCTAACTAGCACCAAAATCGGGCGCGTTTGTTGTGTTTTCGCCGTCTAAACTCGGTTATCATCGTGAATACCCACTTCTAGCAGGTAGATAACCTCGCTTAACCCTTTTCTTGCTCGATTTAACTTCTACGTTTTCTAGGGTTTCAGGTGTTCGGGTTCATCCGAGCACATGAGGTCGTGTGGGCTTGTGTGTTGCGTCCCAGTGTGTGATTCTTGTCTAGACATGTTAGAATATAGATTCTGGAAGTTCCTAGGGTGTAAAACTCATGCCCGGAGCACCTGGACGCTGCTCTGCACTTTAGCAGTCGCGAACTTACTGTTCAGGCGACTAGGCCTTTCAGGCGACTGAGTCGTGCAACTGAATGAGTCGTGCGACTGAGTCCATGCGTCTGACTCTATCGTGCGACTGAGAGATGCGACTGGGGTGAGTCGTGCGACTGAGTCCATGCGTATATGTGTGTCGTGCTATTGAATGCAATGCGATTGAGGGTGTGTGCGATTGAGTCAACGCAGATGATTGTGTGCGACTGTGTGTGTCGCACGACTGAAGATCCAGTCATACGAATGAAGACTCAGTCGTACGAATGAAGCAGATTCGTACGACTGAGGGTTAAATCGTGCGAGTGGAAGGTTGAGTCGTGCGGTTGGGTGTTGTGTGGAACGACTGAGTGCTTAGTCGCACGAATGGGAGTTTAGTCGTGCGAATGAAGCTGATTCGCATGACTGAAAGTTGATTCGTGCGAATGGAGTGTCCAGTCATGCGTCTAGTCCTGTCGTGCAATTGGAGTCATTGTGTGTGAATTCTTCATGTGTGTGGTGTGTGTAGTCGTGTGATGTTAAGGTGACATCGACACGGTTGCCATTGTTAATGACGATCATTGTGATTAAAACTATCAAACTCATTAATGTTATATCAAAACACATCAACTTAACATTTTACAATTAGCAACAAACGATTCCTAACACAAGTGCTTACCAAGTATTTCTTTAACAACAATAACACTTTTACCCAAACATCATCGGCAATGGCAACGTTTCTAGTGCTTGGATCTACATAAGATCTATTGTGTGTGTTTGTGTGCAAGAGTTACCCACGACCGAACCGATATGACCCGACCCAACTAAACAATATGGTTAACATCAGACGTATTATTAATGCTTAACATAACTGTCAATAGGTGATTGACCGTTCATACATACATACAAGTTTGGGAAGTTACATCATACATACTTACCACTTAACAAGTGAGTTTCGTGGCCCGTTTTTATGCTTATACAATTGTTTCAATCTTTTACAAACATGGGGGAAAAGTATGCTCTCACGTTTTCAATGTTGTACAACATACATACAATATTCATACTTGGAATCAACGTGATACTGTTTTGTGAGCACTTATCTGACGCATACATGATGTTACTGTGTGGTTCTTCTTACAACCATTAATTTCGGTGTTGGAACCAACGGATAGGTATTAGTAGTACTACTAGGTTGACACCCCCACCCTTGACAGATGGTTACTTATGAGTACCATCACACTGCCAGGAACGGGCCTTGGGTGAATATAATCCGACAAGTTGCTGTGTGTACGTCATTAGGTTTGGTTGTATAAAACTCATGGTATGTGATATTGCTTGCTTATAACTGTATGCACGGTATTCCACAACAAACACTATACAGCATCAATTACATGTTTAAAATTCAAACCTGCGAAGCTCACCAACATTATTATTGACATTTTTGAGCATATTTTTCAGGTAACAATGAGAACTGAAGATCTAGGAGTTCTGCCTTAGTGGAGACCCTAGGATGCATTTTTGAGACTGAACATATAGGATGAACAATTCTTTTGTACATTGTTGCAGTCTATCAAACAATTAACATTCTTTTGGATACTTGTTCCCGGGTTGTGGGAATTACATACAAGAATACAATTTTTGTGATTATGTGAATCGTTTATGTGAATCAATTACAAGTTTCTATTTATGCTAATGGCTATGCTGTCGTGAACATTGACTAAACACGACACAAGTCTCCATTTGTACCGGGTGTCGTCATGACACGCCTGTCATCAATTACATACATATATTGCATCTCTATTGTTAACCATGTGTTATGACAATCCCGTCTAGCTCGCGTCTCCATGTGTAGAAGACTAATCAAGGCTCGGCAAAACAAAATGTGCGAAAACCTAATCCACGCGAAAAGCAGATGTCACGCGAAAAGCAGAACACGCGACAAAAGACTCCACGCGACATTCATGTCTCGCGCGAAAGGAAGCTGTGCGAAAAGCCAGTCGCGCGAGAACTGCTGTTTAGTATAAATAGTTTCGTTTTTGTTTTGTAAAAAAGTTTCGTTCATTTATCTTATATGTACTGTGCGAAATCGCACAAGACCTGTTCTAGGTTGTGTTATTCAATCTGAGAATCATTTTGTGATCAAATTCAATCTTCTTCTACTCCAATCTTGTTTACATTCCGCATTCACAAGATTGAGATCGTGTGTTTATTGTTTTTCTGGGAGAATTCAAGGTTTTACACTTGGTATCAGAGCGATAGGCTCTAGAACCACGATTTGGAGAAGATTTGGATTGTTTTCTACTCATTTTTGAAGATATTCATCATTGATTACTTGAGATTCAGATATGGTGATGTTATGCTGCTCGAATTTTGAGAATTTGGACTGATTTGGACTGAATTAGTGGACTTTAGTTGAATTTTAGTAATAATTAAGCTTAAAATTGAACTAAATTCATTAAAATTGGATTAAAATGAGTATAATCAGACATATTCAGTGATTTGGAGGTGATTCTTGCTTGAACAAACTGTTGGAGATTTGTTTCTGCACGAAATTGGAAGATTTTCCCTTGAACTGGGAGTTTTCGCGTGCGAAAGTATCAGATTTCGCACAAACGGTTATTTCACTTTTTACGCGATTTCGCGTGAAAAGTAAATCGGATTTTCGCCCGAAACTCAATTCTCGCGCGAAAAATTTTGCCGTGCGAAAAACGTTTTCGCACGATAGCTTCTCTCGCACGAAAAGTCTGATTTTCGATTTTCTGATCAACATGTCTTCATCAACACCAAATTTGAAGCATCTTATGCCAGAGAAAATTGAGAATCTGTTTGCCGAGTTTATATCTGATGATCTCTTGGATGGAGTGTTTGCTGAGAAGGAAGAAGTGAGGAAGAGAAGGAAGAAGTTGAATGTAAAAAGGAAGCTGAGAAGGAAGAAAAGGAAGAACCAGTTGAGGCTATGAAAGCATTCATGGTGAAAAGGAATGAAGAGCCTGAAGGAGAAATCTCAGAACCAAAGGTATATGATGATCTATGCATAAATTCTTGTGTTGATAAAGTTCAAAGGTATAGAGTTCATAATGAAAACTTGATAATGGAAGTTGAAAAACTTCAGTATCAAGCTCGAAAACACAAGTCAAATGAAAAGATTTTTAAAGAAAAACTTGAAGGTTTAAATAAAACAATATACAATTTACAACTAAATCTTCATGATAAAGAATGTACAAATAATGATTTGACAAATAGAAACAATGAACTCGCCTTGAAAATTAATAGACTCAACAGTGAACTAGCCTCGGCTAAATTGACTGTTGAAAAATTTGAACTTTCATCAACTATGGTTGAAGGGATTATCAAGTCACAAATGACTCAGAAGATAAAAGGAGGAAAATGTGATGTTGGATTTTCAAACATCGCTCCTCCAATTAATCATGATTATTCATGTTTACCTTCATCTGATGTCATTTCTGATTCTGATATGAGTTATGGGATAGGTTTTTCTCCATCCTCAAACTTAAAACCTTCAGTCAAGGTAGATCTGACAGTTGATCCTATCATAATAAATAAACCTAAACAATCAACTGAAAATTTTTGTGCAGATCATGTGAAGGTAGACGGGTTGGTTAAAGAATGGGAAAGTGAGAGTGAGAAAGAAAATGATAGTGATAGTTTGAAAAATAAGAATGTAAAAGTTTTAAGATCTATTTGTAATCAAACTTTGTCAGGAAATGAAAAGACTGTTGATTTGAATGAGATTAAATCAAATAGTAAATATAATTTGAATGCAAATCAGAGGGAAAATCAGAAAGAAAAACTTGAAAAGGACTTTAAAAGTAGATTTGTTTCTAAAGGTTTAATTGAAAATGAAGAGCATATTTTTAAAGAAACGAATTCTCGATTCTTTAAAAATAAACTTCATTATAATGCTAACCTTGTGAATCAAGATATTTGTAGCCCATATTTGCAAGTGAAAGCTCCTTCTTCATCAATCTGAAAATTCAAATGCCTTGTCCTTCTCCAGCATCCATTCACATATCAAAGACTGGTCCTTCTCCAGTACCAATTCGTATATCAAAAGCTGGTTCTCCTCCAGCAAAGTCTAAGACTGGTCATGTTCCAGCACCATCAGTTCCAAAAGTCACAACTGCCAATTCTCAATTCAAAAGTGGTCATACATCAACAATTTCCTCGAATCTGTAAAAGATGAACATGCAATTGTCAAATAAAGCAAAGATTCAAGAGACTGTGAAGAATGTTAAACCTAGTCAATCTGACTTTGGTTTTTATGACAATTTTCATAATTGTCATCCACAGTTTGCTTTCCACACAAAACAAAAGAGATGTTATCAGTGTGGAAACACAAATCATTTGGCAAACAATTGTCCTTTTTGACAAAAATCATTAAGCAAACAACGATTTCATAATTCTATTGCTCATAATAGAAAATTGTTTTTCACTCGTGGAAAATTTTCAAATAATATGAAATCAAAGGTTGTTAATGAGTTTAATGTCAAACGGGATAAGAATTTGTCAAATAATGTAAAAGAAAACAACAAGTTGAAAAGCATAAATGAAAAGAATTATGTGCAAACCAAATATAATAATATCAAATCATTTTGTCTTGCTGCAACTCATAATGTGCTCAAGTCATGTTTGACTTGGGTACCAAAAGCTAAGTAATTTTGTTACTAATGCAGGGACAACCGCAAAAGGCTACTGAAAGTCTATGGCATGTAGATAGCGGTTGTTCAAGACATATGACTGGGAATTTATCATTACTACAAGATGTTCAGTCATATAACGGAGGAAGAGTGATTTTCGCGGGAGACAAAGGAGGACGTATAACCAAGCGTGGTACATTTACAAACGGTGTCCTTAGCTTTGAAAATGTTAATTTTGTTGAGGAATTAAAACATAACCTGTTAAGTGTGTCTCAAATCTGTGACAAACAATATTCTACACACTTTACTAACAAAGAATGATTAATCTTAAAACCAGGTTTTGTTGTTCCAGATGAATGGATTTTGATGAGGACTCCGAGAGCCAATGACACATATCTTCTTGATATGCATTGTTCTAATTCTTTGGTAACAGCTTCTTGCTTACTATCCAAAGCCTCGGAGAATGATTCCATGTTATGGCATCGTCGGTTAGGACATGTCAATCTTAAAAACATGAATAAACTTGTACGTGGAAATCATGTTATTGGTTTACCTGAAAAGGAATTTCAATTAAATGAACATTGTTTGTCATGTTCTAAGGATAAACAACATAAACTTCCTCACAAACCAATTGCACACAACTCAGTCGAATCAATCTTACAACTCTTACATATGGATCTTTTTGGTCCAGTCAGTGTTTTAAGTTTGGGTCGAAGATCTTACTGTCTGGTTGTTACTGATGACTTTTCTAGATTTACTTGGGTGTTTTTCTTAGCATCTAAGGATGAAACTCCACACCTTTTGATCAAGTTTATTACTTTGGTGGAGAATCAGACAGAGAAAAAGGTAAAATGCATCCGAAGTGATAATGGAACAGAGTTTTGCAATCAAACTCTGAATGAGTTTTGTGAATCAAAGGGAATTGCCAGACAATTCAGTGCTGCTGGCACTCCACAACAGAATGGGGTTGCAGAAAGAAGGAATAGAATACTGATTGAAGCTGCTAGAACAATGATATCTGCTGCCAAATTACCTTTGTTCTTTTGGGCTGAAGCAATAAATACTGCATGTTATGTTCAGAATCGTGCTTTAATCAACAAAAGATTCGATAAGACTCCATATGAAATATTTTATAAACACAAACCCAAAGTTAAATATTTTAAAGCCTTTGGTTGTTGTTTCACTTTGTTGCATACAACAGAATCATCTTCAAAATTTTCTAAAAAGGTTGATGAATGTTACTTTGTGGGATATGCTGCTAATAAGGTTGCATATCGAGTTTATAATAAAAGAAGTAGACAAATAATTGAGTCATTTAACATTGATTGGCATGAGCTTAATATTACTGATTCAGGTTTAGCTCCTTCATGGGTTTATGATTATGAATCTTTGTTCATAAATTTTAAAATTTTTAAACCTTCATCTGCAGATTCTAATTCTCAAGCAATCTCCTTGGAAAACAAAATCATTGAGGAACTTCCATCTTTGATATCTAATGATTCTGCTATTGCTTCATCATCCAAAGATATTCCTATAGCTCCTGTACAAGTCTCTGCATGTTCTGAATCCTTAGATATTCCTTCAGAACAAATTTCTAATCAGGAGCAGGAAGAATCATTAAGTTCACCTTTATCTGCATCTTCTTCAGAAACTATGGATACACCGATCGAAGTCATTCAAGTTCCATTTGAAGAATCTCCAAATGTGTCTACTGCTTCTGAAAATCCTGTTTCCGATGACACACTTGAAGAAAATATTGCGTATCAATCTCGACAATCTGAAGAAGTTCTTGATAATGTTGAACACATTACTAATTTGGAAGATAGGATAGTTGCAGATGATATTCCTCAATTGAGAATACATAAAACTCATCCAACTGAAGCAATCATTGGTCCATTGCACGAAGGTGTAATTACCAGAAGTCAATCAGGGCAATCAACACCTGTCTTTATGCTTGCTTTCTATCACAAATAGTGCCCAAGAATGTGGAAATGGCACTCAGAGAAAACAGCTGGATAGAAGCAATTCAAGATGAGTTGATGCAATTCAAGAAGCTCAATGTTTGGCATCTTGTTGAACTTCCAAAGGATAAGCTTCCGATTGGAACAAAGTGGATATTTCGAAACAAGACGGATGAAAAAGGTGTTATAGTTTGGAATAAAGCACGTCTTGTTGTGCAGGGATTCTATCAAGTTGAAGGATTGGATTATGAAGAAGTGTATGCTCCAGTTGCAAGACTAGAAGCAATACGCATATTCTTAGCCTTTGCTTCATACATGAACTTCAAGGTGTATTAGATGGATGTTAAAACTGCATTTTTATACGGAGAAATGAAGGAAGAAACCTATGTTTGTCAGCCTCCAGGATTTGAAGATCCCGATCATCCTGATTATGTTTACAAGTTGGATAAGGCATTATATGGTTTACATCAAGCACCTCGTGCTTGGTATGCAACTCTGACTGAACACTTGCTTGCAAATGGTTATTCACGAGGCGCAATTGATCAAACCTTATTCATACGAAAATCAGGCGATGATATCATTTTGGTTCAAATCTATGTCGATGATATCATTTTTGGCTCTACAAATGAAAGTATGTGCATGGAGTTTGAAGCAGTGATGAAGAAGAAATTTGAGATGAGTTCCCTTAGAGAAATCTCCTTTTTCTTGGGTATTCAAGTTACTCAATCTGAGACTGGTATTCTCATCCATCAAGAAAAGTATGTTCAGACTATTCTTGAGAAATACAAGTTTCAAGATTCCAAAGTAGCTCCAACTCCAATGGCTTCTCGTCCTACTCTTACTCCAGATCCAGAAAGAGAATCAGTTGATCAACATCTTTACAGATCGATGATTGGTTCCCTTATGTATCTCACTGCAAGCAGGCCGGATGTCATGTTCCCTGTTTGTCAGTGTGCCCGCTATCAAAGTGATCCAAAGGAATCACACATGAAAGCTGTCAAGCGGATTTTCAAGTATCTCAAGGGTCAACCTTAACTTGGTCTTTGGTATCCTCGAAATTCCGATTTCAATTTATTTGCTTATACTGATAGTGATTATGGTGGTTGTAACTTAGACAGGAAATCGACCACAGGAGGATGTCAATTCTTGGGTAACCGACTCATTTCTTGGCAGTGTAAGAAGCAGAACACTGTATCCACATCCAATACCGAAGCTGAATATGTGGCTGCATCGAGCTGTTGTTCCCAGCTTGTCTGGATTCAACAACAACTTCTTGATTATGGCCTAAACATTTATGACCATTTGGTGCGACAACACGGCAGTTCTAAACATCGTAAAAAATCACATTCAACACTCCAAAACTAAACACATTGACATTCGCATCCACTTTATCCGCGACTGTTTTGATCGAAAACTTATTCATTTAAAACAAGTGCCGTCAACTGAAAATATCGCTGATTTATTTACCAAGGCATTTGATCATTCTCGATTTGATTTCCTTGTGCAATCATTGGGAATGATTAACTTTGGATAAATTGGTTTAATGAATCTTCATAAAAAGATTTTTTATTTTTCATAAAGAATAAAATTGCAATTGTTTCTTTTCTTTAAAAGAACAATCACAATTTTAGGGGGAGAAAATTAGAAAACAAGTTCTGAAAAATATTTTTGGTCTTAGGGGGAGTTAAAGATCAAAGGATTGTCAAAATAAAAACAAAGAAGAAATTTTTATACTTAAATGAGAAATGATATTACAAAGTTCTACAGAGTCTAAGTACTTTCAAAGGCTTAAATACGAATAGACTTGGATTATGTTTGATGTGTCGATAGGCTTTGCTTTCAGAAATGAAAAGATCATAATTGAGTGATTACACTTGAATTAAAGAAATATGATTTAGTGGGGAACATATCAGGATTATGTACCAAAAATGTTTTAACACAGACTGAGAGATATAATCTTGTCATACTCAAGCCTGTATATGTTTGATTCAGTGATTATCATAACTATACATATATCTATATAAAAGACAAAAATACAAAAAGAGATAAAAAGAGAAAAACACAAAAAGAAAATAATTGAGCAAAAAGATGCCAAAAAGGCCATATAGGATATAAGATGCCAAGAAGCACAACAAATCAAAAGATATGTCTAAAAGACATACATACTATATGGTATATATTTTCTATTTTGAGAGTATTTCTTTAACCTTGGAAGGCAAAATCGAAAGATGGGGCATGTAAGTCCGGATGGCTTGTAAGTCCTAAACATCTTGAGAGGGCAGACGTAAGTCCGGATGGCTGTCAGTAAGTCCTTAGACTTGTTAATATTCCGGGTTAAGAAATATTTCTCAGGCTAGTTATGCTCAAATAGTTATATTTAGGAATATAATAAATGATATCACTGATCAACAATGCATGGTTTAAGTCAAATTGGGGTGACTTGAAATCTCAATAGTGTCTTGAAGGATAAAAATTATTCTACAGAAGTTCTGATTGTGGGATCCACTGACTTATATTAAATCAACATAAAACATGATATATATCACTCATTATGTTTCTGAGTAAAACCTGAAGTATAAGTTTAAAAGGACAAAATATATTTACAATCAACTTAACCAGTTTATTTTAAATAAAGCTGGACAGAGTCTTGACTTGATAAAGAACTATATGATCTCACTTTGAAAATTCTTACATGAAAAGGAAGGTTCCAGTTCATGCCCCTGTTCCTCCAAATTCTTTAAAGCAATTAATTTCTTGGAGATGTGAGAAGGATTCAGGTCACGCTGTGATCAGATGTACTGACAAGTCATTTCAAATCATTGATCCAGCAGACTTGATGAAGTTTGGCAAAGACGACTTACTCAAGCTTTTACACTGCCCCATTTCATCTGATGAGTCCGTTTATTTTCTATCTTGCCAGTATGTGTGGATGATTGACCGGATCCTTAGGAACAAACGGTATGCTTATGCAGGCTCGTACAAAAAGGCAAACGTTGATTTTGATTGATCATGTTTCACCAAGCCTAGGGGGAGATTGTAGAAGACTAATCAAGGCTCGGCAAAACAAAATGTGCGAAAACCTGATCCACGCGAAAAGCAGATGTCACGCGAAAAGCAAAACACGCGACACAAGACTCCACGCGACATTCATGTCCCGCGCGAAAGGAAGCTGTGCGAAAAGCCAGTCGCGCGAGAACTGCTGTTTAGTATAAATAGTTTCGTTTTCGTTTTGTAAAAAAGCTTTTGTTCATTTATCTTATATGTACTGTGCGAAATCGCACAAGACCTGTTCTAGGTTGTGTTATTCAATCTAAGAATCATTTTGTGATCAAATTCAATCTTCTTCTACTCCAATCTTGTTTACATTCCGCATTCACAAGATTGAGATCGTGTGTTTATTGTTTTTCTGGGAGAATTCAAGGTTTTACACCATGTTTCCGCTCTCAGTGGGGGTGTGACATGAAGAAATAATAAAAACAAGAAGACGTGTATTATGAAGTAGGGTTACAAATATAAGTCTAGATATTAGACTAAATTTTGTATATGTAATCCTATTAAATATGTATTAATGAGATGTTATGTTTAATTATGTTTTGAAAACTTGTATGATATTATAATCAATATGTTTTGAGCCGAGAAATCACACTCAAGTATTTCACGCTTCCGCCGGCAAAAAAACCAATGTTTTCCTAAAAAGTTTATAACATTGTTCGAAAATAAGTTGATATCATATTAACAAATAGTTTTTGACCCATGCGAAAACGGTGTTGATATCATATTAACATGCATGGTATCGTGTTTTAATGTGTTTTAACTTTTTATGTTTATTTACAGGGTGTTGTTATCGTTTTCTTAAAATATTGTGGTGTGGATTGCGAAAATATTTGGTGTTTCTTGTTTATACAATGATAAAAATTATAAATGTGTTGTTATACTTGTTGCGAAAATCGGTGTTAATATAGATTGTCTAGAAACTAATTATATATTATATTACCAGCGGTGAGTGTAACCGCTGGTAAGATTAATTATGACCGTCCGATTTGTTTGATATGAAATCACAGCCGTCATAATTCGAAAGTTGTGTCAGTTCTGGAGAGGTTACAAGCAGTTGCAATCTCGGTCGACGGTTCCTTCTTTCTTCGGTTTTGTCTCCCGTTTTTCCTCCCCACGTTCACAAGGTAACGTCCTCCCTACGCAACGTCTATATATAGACAAACCTCATCCTTTAGGTTCTAAAATCAAACATTCTAGCGAAAGCTGCTAAAGATCAATGGTGCCCTAACCCACCTTCCGCTATGTTTACCCTGCTATTCGTTGGTAATCCTTGCGTTCTTTCATTGTCGTTGTTCGGAATAAACTCGGCTTCAGATTTTTCAGAATTCCATTCACATCAACGCTTGATTTCAGGTTAGTTTCTATATTGAATAGCTTTAATGATTCAATTTCGGTAAAGAAATAGAGTATTTCATTATCAAATACATAAGTTACAATGAAATTTGGGTTTTTGCTCACCTATGATGCACCCAAGACTAATCGGAAAACCAATCATGACTGCATCCTGAGGAAAACACTATTACACTTACTGTTTCTCCACGGGATACCTTCATACTAGAACCTTATGTTCGTATGCGCACAACATCATATCATTAGGGCGAGATACCTAAACAGAACGGAACCTTGGTGATCACGCGTGGCGTCGATCTCGGATACTAAATCCGACCCTAACATAGTTATGCCTGAAATCCTGAAAGTATGAAGGATATGCAACTACCATTAGACATATTGTGCTTATGTGCTTGGAGTTTACTTGCTATTACATACTATTATTGGAATACTATTGGCTCCTGGACAGGATGACATTACATGATCTATGCTTGATGAATGCAACAATACTATGATGTTAACTTGGGGTAAGTGGTGCTAGGGTGACCATGCAAAGCAAATTAACATTACGGGTGCACACGTAATTACAATTCGCCGTGCATGAGAAGTCTGGCTAATCTTACCAGGAGGTAACGATCATGAGTATTACAAGTTTTCTATTTTATACCCTAAGGTGAGCTAGGATCATAATTCTAGTAAGACCTCGTTAAGGGTAACAAAACATTACTAACATCTACTATTACATAAGTCCTGTCCAACTTAGAGCCTTCATGGTATTTCCAATCATGACATTGATTCTATCTTTCACGAAACATTCCTCCACTTAGCATTTCAGTAACTAAGGAACTGATTGAATGCTTAGAATGAAAGTGGACTTCAAGAAATGTAGAGGAGTGATGATACTCTCTACACATACATTATGTTATTCATTGGGATTATGCTGAGGAAAGTTAGGATGTCATATAACCGGTTTAAGCATCATTCTATGTATATCGAGGGTGTGGTGGGAACGCTGCGGGGAACCCTATATATAAGCATCACCGGTATACTAAGAATATGTTTGAACTGGGCTACGTGATGATCCTGATGGACTGAAGCATGGATTATTGGGACTTGATGAGTGGAATCATACATGTATCTTCAAGTGACTAAGGTTTACATGTTTACTAAAGTTTACATGTTTACTCCTTTTATGATTAGACAATGCCGCCTCGAAGAGTGACCCGTAGCACTAATCGTGAGGGTGAGACCTCAAAAGGCAGAGGTAGAGGCAGACCACCAAGAACAGGTGGTGCTCCAGCTGGCAATAATCAGGGAACTGACAACCCTGATATAGCTGCTATGATTGCTCAGCAGCTAGCCGCACTGATTCCTACTATAGTGATGCAAGTGAGCGACACTCTTCTGAATCATAATCTCCACGGGGATCATGATACTCACCATGAGCATAATCAAGGAACAGGGGAAGACACTGGGATTGGTGGAACAACTGGGAATGAAACTGGGGTTGATAATACTAGACGGGGATGTTCCTACAAGGAATTTGTGGCCTGCAAACCCTGAGATTTTGATGGGAAAGGTGGGGCGATAGCCCTAACAAGATGGCTTGAAAAGATGGAGGCAGTGATTGACATCAGTGAGTGCCTCGACAGTCAAAGAATCAAGTATGCCACGTGTTCACTACAGGGCAAGGCACTAACCTGGTGGAACACCCAGGTCCAAGCTAGAGGAAGAGAATCCACGATACGGATGTCATGGGATGAGTTCAAAGCATTGATTACTGAGGAGTACTGCCCACTCAATGAAATGCAGAAACTGGAGCATGAATTCTGGAATCATGCAATGGTGGGGGCTGGACACGCAGCTTACACGGATCGTTTTCATGAGTTGGCAAGACTTGTTCCGCACCTTGTGACTCCGGAATCAAAGAGGATCGAGAGCTACATTTGGGGACCTGCGCCTCAAATCCGGGCAATGGTAACAGCAGCTGCTCCTCCAACGATTCAGAGCGCAATTCAGAAGGCTGGCGCTCTCACTGATGAGATGGTAAGAACAGGGGTGTTGGGTAGGGGAGCAGAGAAGAGAAAGGATGTTGGAGAAACAAGTCGGTCGAGTGCCGGGAAATCCGATAAAAGGGCCAAGATCACCAGGAATTTCGTGGCAGTGGCTCAAGGCAAGAGAGAGTATGTTGGGCCGCACCCCAAATGTGATAGGTGCAACTATCATCATCCCCCAGATATGCAGTGCCGGGTGTGTATGAACTGTAGGCGCCCGGGGCACCTAGCAAAAGATTGTAGAGTGGCGCCGAATCTGGTGGCACCCGTCAACGCGGTTAACCCCGCCGGGAATGCCAGAGTATGTTACGAATGTGGAAATCCGGGTCACTACCGGAACATGTGCCCCAAACTGAATAGGGCACCGGGTCAACAAGGGAATAACCAGCAGCAAGTGATGGCCATAGCTGGGAATCAAGGTCCGGCTAATCAAGGGAATGTCGCTCGGGGACGTGCATTTGTCATTGGAGCTAACGATGCTCGTCAGGACCCGAATGTTGTCACGGGTACGTATCTGCTCAATCACCACTTCGCATCCATATTGTTTGATACTGGAGCAGACAATAGTTTCATATCTTCTAATTTTGCACGCATGCTTGCCTTGAACCCTAGTAGATTAGAAACTAGCTTTTTCTGTAGAAATGGCCAACGGTAGAGTTGTACAAGCAGACGAGATTATTAGACTGTGCTCCATGATATTGGAGAACCATGCCTTCGACATAGACTTAATACCTTTCGAGTTGGGGAGCTTCGATGTGATTGTGGGAATGGATTGGTTGTCGAAACACGGAGCCGAGATTGTTTGTCGGGAGAAAGTAGTACGAATCCCTATGCCAAATGGGGAGGTAGTCAAGATTCAAGGAGAACGACCGGGAAGAACTCTGAAGCTTATCACTTGCATGAAAACACGACGATGTTTACAGAAGCAGTGTTACGCATTTCTGGCCCATGTAGTGGAAAAGAAAGAAGAAGGCAACAAGTTGGTGGATATTCCTGCAGTACGAGATTATCCGGAAGTATTCCCTGATGACTTGTCGGGTTTAACTCCTCCATGACAGGTGGAATTTCGCATAGAGTTGATTCCTGGAGCTACGCCGGTAGCAAAAGCACCATACCGGTTAGCGCCATCCAAAATGCAAGAGTTATCTAGCCAATTACAAGAGCTATTGGAGAAGGGTTTCATTCGGCCGAGTCATTCACCATGGGGAGCACCGGTCTTATTTGTCAAAAAAAAGACGGGTCTTTCCGTATGTGCATCGATTATCGCGAGTTGAACAAGTTGACTGTGAAGAATCGATATCCTCTTCCCAGAATCGATGATTTGTTCGATCAGTTGCAAGGAGCTTCATACTTCTCCAAAGTTGATCTTCGTTCTGGATATCATCAATTGAGGGTTTTCGAGGATGACATACCGAAAACAGCGTTTAGGACTCATTATGGTCACTACGAGTTCTTAGTCATGACGTTCGGACTGACTAACGCACCGGCTGTATTCATGGACCTGATGAATCGGTTGTGTAAACCATACTTGGATAAGTTCGTGATCGTATTCATTGATGATATACTGATCTATTCTCGATCGAAAGAAGACCACGAGGAGCATCTTCGGGCCATACTGAGTTTGTTATAAAAAGAGAAACTTTTTGCTAAACTCTCGAAGTGCAAGTTTTGGCTTCGAGAAGTGAAATTTTTGGGTCATGTGGTTAACGAAAATGGGATTCATGTAGATCCCGGAAAGATTGAAGCAGTGAAGAAATGGGATACACCTCAGACACCTTCAGAGATACGGCAATTCTTAGGATTGGTCGGGTACTATCGTCGCTTCATTGCGAATTTTTCCAAGATTGCTCAACCGTTAACTATGTTGACTCAGAAAGACAAGAAGTTTGATTGGGGATATGCCCAAGAACAAGCATTTCAAACGTTGAAGGAGAAGTTGTGCAACACACCGATATTGTCCCTCCCGGACGGGACTGATGATTTTGTGGTGTACTGCGATGCTTCACATCAAGGTTTGGGTTGTGTGCTAATGCAAAAAGACAAGGTGATTGCCTATGCCTCGCGACAACTTAAGGCGCACGAAAAGAACTACACAACTCATGATTTGGAGTTGGGTGCTGTAGTATTTGCACTCAATATATGGAGGCACTATCTGTATGGAACCAAATGTATCATCTACACAGACCATAAGAGCCTTCAACACATCCTAGATCAGAAAGAACTCAACATACGACAACGACGTTGGGTAGAGCTACTTAGTGACTACGATTGCGAAATCGGTATCATCCGAGGAAAGCAAATGTGGTGGCTGACGCCCTAAGTCGTAAAGAGCGTGTGAAACCACTACGTGCTCGAGTTTTAGGAATGACTATTCAAACAAACTTTAAAGCTCAGATCCAACTTGCACAGAGGGAAGCATTGAAAGAAGAAAACCTCGCGGGAGAAGAATTCTGAGGGTTAGACAAACAGATGATTTGCAAGGATGATGGCATACAATACTTCATGGATCGCATATGGGTACCCAAATGGGGAGACGTTCGTACCCTGATCATGGAGGAAGCGCACAAGACACGATATTCTGTTCATCCTGGTGCAGACAAGATGTACCACGATCTTAAGGATCTATACTGGTGGCCAGGCATGAAGAGAGACATTGCTATGTATGTAAGCCGATGCTTGGCGTGCTCGAAAGTTAAGGCTGAACATCAAAACCATCGGGATTACTACAGCAGCCTGAAATTCCCAAGTGGAAATGGGAGAACATAGCCATGGATTTTATTACCAAACTCCCAAGGACGCCTAGCGGACACGACTCGATATGGGTCGTAGTAGATCGAATGACAAAATCCGCTCACTTCTTACCTATCCGAGAAGACTATAAAATGGATAAGCTGGCAAGGTTGTACATCAAAGAGGTCGTGACATGGCACGGGGTGCCGGTGTCAATCATATCCGACCACGACAGTCGATTCACTTCACGATTTTGGCAAACATTACAGAAAGTGATGGGCACTCGATTAGATATGAGTACCGCCTATCACCCACAAACAGATGGCCAAAGTGAACGAACGATACAAATGTTGGAAGACATGCTCAGAGCTTGTGTAATTGATTTTGGTGGTAGCTGGGACACTCATTTACCATTGATTGAGTTTTCTTACAACAACAGCTATCACACAAGCATTGGATGCGCTCCATTTGAGGCATTGTACGGGAAGAAATGTAGATCCCCAGTTTGTTGGGCTGAAGTTGGTGAGAGCCAGCTTACAGGCCCAGAGATCATTCAAGAGACAACTGACAAGATCTTCCAAATCAGAGACAGACTTAAAGCTACTAGAGATCGCCAAAAGAGCTATGCCGACAACCGTCGGAAGCCTCTAGAATTCAATGTTGGAGATCACGTCTTACTCAAAGTCTCTCCCTGGAAAGGGATTGTACGATTTGGAAAGAAAGGGAAGTTAGCCCCTCGATACATAGGACCATTCGAGATTACAGAAAGAATCGGTCCGGTGGCTTACCAATTGAGGTTGCCACAAGAACTCAGCGGTGTACATGATACTTTTCACGTGTCGAACCTTAAGAAGTGTTTGGCCGATGAATCCTTACACGTACCAATTGAGGAAATCAAGATCGACGAAAAGCTTCATTTTATCGAGGAACCTATCGAGATCATGGACTGAAAGGTCAAACGCTTAAGGCGTAGCAAGATACCGATCGTTCACGTGAGATGAAACTCCAAGCGAGGACCAGAATTCACATGGGAACGAGAAGACCAGATGAAGCTCTAGTATCCACATCTATTCGAGAATGACACTCTTGGACCTAGCACCAGTTGAATTTCGGGACAAAATTCTCTCAACTGGGGATACTGTGACATCCATCACCTCAAGGTCCGTCATTTAACGTGAAATTACACTAACTAATCTTAGAGCATTCATTCCTCACCTTCATAGACTATTTGTGAGGAGATCATACTTGTTTGGTTTCTGTTATAGTCGGACATCATTAACTATATTATGTTATATAATACAAACATCATTAATAATAACATATACAAGATACAAACGACATTAAATACTTCACTATAATTAATATAACACGCGTGTTTACGTCATTATCAACCGAAACAAGTTTGGGGACTCGGGGGCAAAGTGCGGGGACTAAACTTGTCATTTTGGAAACTAGGGCTGGGTATAAATACTTAGCAACCAGCCCTAGCCCCATTTACTTCATCTTCTTCTTCTTCACCTTTTTCTCCACTTTCCCTCTCTAACTAGCACCAAAATCGTCCGCGTTTGTTACGTTTTCGCCGTCTAAACTCGGTTATCATCGTGAATACTCACTTCTAGTAGGTAGATAACCTCGCTTAACCCGTTTCTTGCTCGAATTAACTTCTGCGTTTTCTAGGTTTTCGGGTGTTCAGGTTCATCCGATCACATGAGGTCGTGTGGGCTTGTGTGTTGCGTCCCAGTGTGTGATTCTTGTCTAGACATGTTAGAATATGGATTCTGGAAGTTCTTGGGGTGTAAAACTCGTGCCCGGAGCAGCTGGACGCTGCTCTGCACTTCAGCAGTCGTGAACTTACTGTTCAGGCGACTGGGCCTTTCAGGCGACTGAGCTGTGCGACTGAGTGAGTCGTGCGACTGATTCCATGCGTCTGACTCTATCATGCGACTGAGTGGTGCGACTGGGGTGAGTCGTGCGACTAAGTCCATGCGTATATGTGTGTCGTACGATTGAATGCAACACGATTGAGGGTGTGTGCGATTGAGTCAATGCGGATGATTGTGTGAGATTGTGTGTGTCGCACGACTGAAGATCCAGTCGTACGAATGAAGACTCAGTCGTACGAATGAAGCTGATTCGTACGACTGAGGGTTAAATCGTGCGAATGGAAGGTTGAGTCGTGCGGTTGGGTGCTGTGTGGAATGACTGAGTACTTAATCGCACGAATGGGAGTCCAGTCGTGCGAATGAAGCTGATTCGCATGACTGAAAGTTGATTCGTGCGAATGGAGTGTCCAGTCATGCGTCTAGTCATGTCGTGCAATTGGAGTCATTGTGTGTGAATTCTTCATGTGTGTGGTGTGTGTAGTCGTGTGATGTTAAGGTGATATCGACACGGTTGCCATTGTTAATGACGATCATTGAGTTTAACACTATCAAACTCATTAATGTTATATCAAAATACATCAACTTAACATTTTACAATTAGCAACAAACGATTCCTAACACAAGTGCTTACTAAGTATTTCTTTAACAACAATAACACTTTTACCCAAACATCATCGGCAATGGCAACGTTTCTAGTGCTTGGATCTACATAAGATCTATTGTGCGTGTTTGTGTGCAAGAGTTACCCACGACCGAACCGATACGACCCGACCTAACTAAATAATATGGTTAACATCAGACGTATTATTAATGCTTAACATAACTGTCAATAAGTGATTGACCGTTCATACATACATACAAGTTTGGGAAGTTACATCATACATACTTACCACTTAACAAGTGAGTTTCGTGGCCCCTTTTTATGCTTATACAATTGTTTCAATCTTTTACAAACATGGGGGAAAAGTATGCTATCACGTTTTCAATGCTGTACAACATACATACAATTTTCATACTTGGAATCAACGTGATACTGTTTTGTGAGCACTTATTTGATGCATACATGATGTTACTGTGTGGTTCTTCTTACAACCATTAATTCCGGTGTTGGAACCAACGGATAGGTATTAGTAGTACTACTGGGTTAACATCCCCACCCTTGACAGATGGTTACTTGTGAGTATCATCACACTGCCAGGAACGGGCCTTGGGTGAATATAATCCGACAAGTTGCTGTGTGTACGTCATTAGGTTTGGTTGTATTAAACTCATGGTATGTGATATTGCTTGCTTATAACTGTATGCACGGTATTCCATAACAAACACTATACAACATCAATTACATGTTTACAATTCAAACCTGCGAAACTCACCAACATTATTGTTGACATTTTTGAGCATATTTTTCAGGTAACAATGAGAACTGAAGATCTAGGAGTTCTGCCTTAGTGAAGACCCTAGGATGCATTTTTGAGACTGAACATACAGGATGAACAATTCTTTTGTACATTGTTGCAGTCTATCAAACAATTAACATTCTTTTGGATACTTGTTCCCGGGTTGTGGGAATTACATACAAGAATACAATTTTTGTGATTATGTGAATCGTTTATGTGAATCAATTACAAGTTTCTATTTATGCTAATGGCTATGCTGTCGTGAACATTGACTAAACACGACATAAGTCTCCATTTGTGCCGGGTGTCGTCATGACACGCTTGTCATCAATTACATACATATATTGCATCTCTATTGTTAACCATGCATTATGACGATCCCGTCTAGCTCGCATCCCCGTGTTTCCGCTCTCAGCGGGGGTGTGACATGAAGAAATAATAAAAACAAGAAGACATGTATTATGAAGTAGGGTTACAAATATAAGTCTAGATATTAGACTAAATTTTGTATATGTAATCCTATTAAATATTTATTAATGAAATGTTATGTTTAATTATGTTTTGAAAACTTGTATGATATTATAATCAATATGTTTTGAGCCGAGAAGTCACACTCAAGTATTTCACGCTTCCGCCGGCAAAAAAACCAATGTTTTTCTAAAAAGTTTATAACATTGTGCGAAAATAAGTTGATATCATATTAACAAATAGTTTTTGAACCATGCGAAAACGGTGTTGATATCATATTAACATGCATGGTATCGTTTTTTAATGTGTTTTAACTTTTTATGTTTATTTACAGGGTGTTGTTATCGTTTTCTTAAAATATTGTGGTGTGGATTGCGAAAATATTTGGTGTTTCTTGTTTATACAATGATAAAAATTATAAATGTGTTGTTATACTTGTTGCGAAAATCGGTGTTAATATAGATTGTCTAGAAACTAATTATATATTATATTACCAGCGGTGAGTGTAACCACTGGTAAGATTAATTATGACCGTCTGATTTGTTTGATATGAAATCACAGCCGTCATAATTCGAAGGTTGTGTCAGTTCTGGAGAGGTTATAAGCAGTTGCAATCTCGGTCGACGGTTCCTTCTTTCTTCGGTTTCGTCTCCCGTTTTTCCTCCCCACGTTCACAAGGTAACCTCCTACCTACGCAACTTCTATATATAGACAAACCTCATCCTTTAGGTTCTAAAATCAAACATTCTAGCAAAAGCTGCTAAAGATCAATGGTGCCCTAACCCACCTTCCGCTATGTTTACCCTGCTATTCATTGGTAATCCTTGCGTTCTTACATTGTCGTTGTTCGGAATAAACTCGGCTTCAGATTTTTCAGAATTCCATTCACATCAACGCTTGATTTCAGGTTAGTTTCTATATTGAATAGCTTTAATGATTCAATTTCGGTAAAGAAATAGAGTATTTCATTATCAAATACATAAGTTACAATGAAATTTGGATTTTTGCTCACCTGTGATGCACCAAAGACTAATCGAAAAACCAATCGTCACTGCATCCTATCATCCCGATCACTGTCCTCTCTGTTTTTGTACTCTAATTAAATCGATCTCGCTGCAGGTTATCCCTCTTTATGTTTCGTTGTTCATGACATTTGTCTATAATTCTTCATCCCAGTCGTTGCTTTTAGGTCTCCATCAATGCCTTTCCTAATTTTTCAATTGATTTGAACTTCTAAAGTAGATATTGATTCTGAATTAACTAATATGGAATCATCGATGCTGGTCAGTGTTTACATGCAAAAAAATTAGGTATGAACTTATGATTTTTTGGTCCATCCATATCTCATATTTATTTCCTTAATGTTTTTATTTAATTTTTGGAGGTTGTGTCATGTTGTGCCAAATATCTCCTCTAAAAAGAACTTGTGCTTTTTCGTTCGAAGCTATGTATATATATATTTGTTCCAGGGCCCAGGCTATGTATATATCCTTTACTGTTGTTTGAGAGAGTTAATAGATTTTTCTTGATTCTTTCAGAGAATTCATGGGTATATTAGTAATCAAGTTTAGGTTGGATTGCATGTTATTGATAATTTTGCTTTCAGTATCAAACAATAAGTTTATAATTCAACTAACAGAATGTTTGGCAATTGGCATAATGCTTTGAAAGTAATTTTCTGAGTATTTCATGTTCATGTTTATTGTTTGGATATAGTGAAAATGATTATGAGCATCTCATTATTTGAAAAGAAATAATTTGTTTACTAAACAGTTTAGAAGTAGATGTAACAAATTTATTATCACTTCTTGAAGTTGATGGCCATTTCACATGCTACAAACATTTCATTAATTACTTTGATGCATGTGTAGTCTGATGACTTTTGCTTAAGGGGTAATTTTAAAATTTTAATCATATGAACTAATTGTTGTAAGAAGTTTGATTGAATTCTGATAGTTGTCTCTTCTTATCTAACTTTCTTGTCTTTTTGTGAACATCTTTTGTGCTTAAGAGAAATTAGAAAGTTTAAAAGGCTAATTGAAATGATGATATAGTTTGCTCAATAGAGCAAGTTAATATGTATGTATTAAAAATAAACTTGATTAACTTTTGACCTGTGTTACATATTCCTTTTGCAGCAATTTTTAATTCAACGCGTTAAGACATTAATAAGTAAATAGGAATCACAACATCTACTTTAGTGTACGGCCCCGTTCCCGGGCACCTCACAGCTGGTCATCGTCGCACTTAAAACATATCATTATATAATCTTTACTAAAATCATGCAGCGGAAACTTTCAAAAGACATCTCATTTCATTATAAATACTTTTGCCAAATAATACATTGTCAGTTAGTTTACGAAATACATTGTTGTATTACATCGCAAAAGCATTCTATAAATAGGTGACATCCCAAAAGAGCTGAGTAGCCGCCTCGTGCCATCCTGAGCAACATTACCGGCCAACTGGAAACACATAAAAAGTCAGCGTTGCTGAGTGAGTTCTAGTTTTATAATAAAACATACTTTTCTTTCTTTAAAACCATTCCTTACATACATACGATCACACATCATACGTACACATAGATAATATTATTATTATCTTCATCATTCGTTCGTTAACTTTCATTCATTTAGCGTACATCGTTAACATTCACATTCATTCGTACTTTCATTGCATTTATTCGTACGTTCATTACTTTCGATGACATGTACATTACCCCGAACATTGTGCACAAAGCGGGTAACTGAGCCTGAGGTCTCTCATAGACCTCGAACATTAGGCACGGAGCTGGCTCCAGTACCTAGGGTAAGTACATTCATCACTTATCTTTCCTCTTTCATTTTGGATCAATGCCTTATGCTATACCCCGAACATTGTGAACGAAGCTGATGCTGGACCTGTGGTAATTAATCACGATCATTGTGCACGAAGCTGATCCAGTCATCTACGGCAAGCGGCAAGGATCCCGTACATATGGTCAATCACAGGGATTCGACCCCAGTGTGCATCCTTCGGGGTAGCTAACCCGCGCACCATTGAGCTAACACCTTCATTGGGTGTGCACCTCCATACATTTGCTTGCAAGCCTTTCTTACTTTCATTCATTCATTCATTAATGCATGCATTCGTTCGTCATGTTCCTCTTTCATTATCTTTCACTTTTCGTTACATAATACTTTCGTTTCATTCGTTTATCATAACACGTAAAGTCACGGGAAAGATAGACATACATCGAAACAAGGAACATCGATATTTACCAGTCATCAGTCATCACCATCATACATGGGCTACCTCATACTTAACATACATACATCATGCATAACATGCAACGCTATCATCATCGTGCCCATCATACCATATATGACCTCAAAAAGTCAACTTACATAGCCCCCGGGAACCTCCCAAGCCAAAGCCTACATTTCCATTTTTCCCAAAAAGTCAGAAAATATTCTAAGTGTTTATCCGTATTTCTCTTTTTGTTCATCCGCATTTCTTTTTGTTCATCCGTATTTCTTTTTGTTCATCGGCATTTCTTTTTGTTCATCCGCATTTTTTTTGTTCATCCGCATTTCTTTTTGTTCATCCGCCTTTCTTTTTGTTCATCCGCCTTTCTTTTTGTTCATCCGCATTTCTTTTTGTTCATCCGCATTTCTTTTTGTTCATCCGCATTTCTTTTTGTTCATCCGCGTTTCTTTTTGTTCATCCGCGTTTCTTTTTGTTCATCCGCGTTTCTTTTTGTTCATCCGCGTTTCTTTTTGTTCATCCGCATTTCTTTTTGTTCATCCGCATTTCTTTTTCTACTTAGGCAGTTTTCTAAATTCAGGCGTATAAACTACTGTTTGGGCGCATGAGCAGTCTAGGGCATACTTATCATCATAATTTGGTCCCCAAACACCATCTATCATACTCTAAGCTTAAATCATACATTCTAAGCCTTAGAAACACAACCATAACATCATCAAGCATGAACATAAATCAAAATCACACCATACACGCAACATCCACACATTCAACATACGGGTATGAAACCCAAGTTTTATAAAAAGTTCAATTATGCATCTCCAGCCCCAAAATCAGTTAAAAAAATGTAAAAGATGGGTTCTAGAACTCACCTTTGCAGCTCTTGAGTATGGCTTCTCCCAAAGTCGTTTTTAATTGAGTTCAACCGCCTAGAAACCCACTTGAATTCGACTTTTCAGCTCTTGTTCTTCAAAATCCGAATCTGCATTTTCTCTTTCTAAAAATCTGATGATTTGGGGTTGTAAGAAGAGAGTGGACAGCCATGCCCACTTTACACCCACTTTTCCAACCTTTTGTCCTTTTTGACACTTTTTACCCCTCAACTTGGGTAAAATATCTTTTCTTTCTTTTTCTTCACTTTATTCTTTCTTTTCTTTTTTTTTTGTTAAAAATAACCGGGTGTTACAAGTCCACCCCCCTTATATAGGTTTCGTCCCCGAAACCTGTTATTCCTCGAACAAGCGTGGGTAATGCTGTCTCATTTCCTCTTCAATCTCCCACGTTGACTCGGATCCCTTCCTGTGCTTCCACTGTACACGCACAAGAGGAACCACTTTATTTCTCAACCTCTTCTCTTTTCGATCGATGATCGCCACTGGTTGCTCCACATAATTGAGCCGTTCGTCTACTTCGATATCCTCCAGTGGAACAATCATATCTTCATCTGCCAAACACTTCCTTAGATGAGATACGTGGAATGTCGGGTGTATTCCACTTAACTCATCCGGTAACTCCAATCTATAGGCCACCTCTCCTACTCGAGCAATGATTCGAAAAAGGCCTATATACCTAGGGCTCAACTTGCCCCGCTTTCTGAACCAAATGATACCCTTCCAAGGTGAGACCTTCAACATAACCCGATCACCCACCTGGAACTCAATCGGTCTGCGTCGTTTATCAGCATACGACTTCTGTCTATCTTTGGCTGCTTTCATGTAAGCTTTGATCCTTTCAAGCTTCTCAGTCGTAGCCTCGATCACCTCGACGCTCCCTAACTCTTTATGACCAATATCACCCCAATATACAGGTGTCCTGCATCTCCTACCGTATAGCATCTCATAAGGTGGCATACCAATGCCGGCATGATAGCTATTGTTGTATGAGAATTCAGCTAACGGTAAGTGGTCATCCCAATTTCCCCCAAAATCAATCACACATGCTCGAAGCATGTCTTCTAATGTCTGAATGGTCCTCTCCGACTGACCATCAGTCTGGGGATGATAAGTCGTGCTGATATGTAATCTCGTCCCCATCGCATCGTGGAATTTCTTCCAGAATTTCGATGTGAACCGGGTGTCACGATCAGACACGATAGACACCGACACACCATGACGAGTCACAATCTCCTTAATGAAAAGATCCGCCAACCTCTTGGATAAATATGTCTCGCGCATCGGTAGGAAGTGAGCACTCTTCGTCAAGCGGTCAACAATCACCCATATAGCATCGTGCCCTTTCGGAGTACGCGGCAGTTTTGTAATGAAATCCATGGTGATGTGCTCCCACTTCCATTCTGGTATATCCAAAGGTTGAATATTTCCATACGGCTTTTGATGCTCGGCTTTCACTTGCAAGCAAGTAAGGCACTTACTCACATACTGCACCACGTCACACTTCATACCCGGCCACCAATAATCTTTCTTCATGTCTTGGTACATCTTGGTAGCACCGGGATGAATAGAGTATCGAGTCTTATGAGCTTCATCCATAATCCTCATCCGTAGATCCCCAAAACGAGGAATCCACATTCGGCTGAATCGAGTTCTAACACCGAGTGTGTTTTCACCCAGACCTCTCATCCTTTCAGAGTTAAGACGATCCTCTTTTAAGGCCTCATCTTGACACTCCTTGACTTGTTTCATCACATCAGAGGACATGATAAGCTGGTACGCCTTCACCCGAATTGGCTCGGGCCTTTCCTTCCGGCTAAGGGCATCCACCACCACGTTTGCTTTGCCCGGATGGTAATGGATCTCACAATCATAATCCTTTATGAGCTCCAACCATCGCCTCTGCCTCATATTCAAATCCTCCTGCTCGAGAAGTACTTCAAGCTCTTAAGGTCAGTGAAAATGGCGCACTTCGTCCCGTAGAGATAGTGCCTCCAACTCTTCAACACAAAGACCACGACTGCTAGCTCCAAGTCATGAGTAGGATAGTTAACCTCATGAACCTTTAACTGTCGGGATGCATAAGCTATAACCTTCCCCCTCCGCATTAACACGCACCCTAATCCCGAGTAGGAAGCATCAGAATAGACCACCAGATCTTCACTTCCATCGGGCAATGACAGAACAGGAGCTTGGGTCAATATCGTTTTCAATTCTTCAAACGCCTTCGCTTGAGCTTGACCCTATACAAACTTTACATCCTTACGGGTCAACTTGGTTAGTGGAGAAGCGATCTTGGAAAAGTCTTGGATGAATCTTCTGTAGTAGCCCGCCAAACCTAAGAAACTACGGATCTTGGATGGCGTCTTTGGAGACTTCCATTGCATCATCGCTTCCACCTTTGCCAGATCCACCATAATCCCCTCCGGATTCACCACGTGACCCAAGAATTGAACTTCGCGCAACTAGAACGCGCACTTGGAGAACTTGGCATACAGTTTCTCCCTTCTTAACGTCTCCAACACTTCTCGGATGTGACCGGCATGCTCTTTCTTGCTCTTTGAATAAATCAGGATATCATCAATAAAAACAATCACTGACTTATCCAACATTGGCCAACACACTCGGTTCATCAGATCCATAAAAGCAGTTGGCGCATTGGTCAAACCGAAAGACATAACGAGAAACTCGTATGACCGTAGCGCGTGCGAAAGGCTGTTTTAGGAATATCCGGCTCTTTCACCTTTAGCTGATGGTAGCCAGAACGAAGATCTATCCGTGAAAACCAACTCGCACCTTGTAGCTGATCAAACAAATCATCAATTCTCGGCAAGGGGTATCGGTTCTTCATCGTCAACTTGTTCAGCTCACGGTAGTCAATACACATCCTCATACTATCGTCTTTCTTCTTTACAAATAGGACCGGAGCACCCCAAGGAGAGATACTCGGTCTAATGAACCCCTTATCAAGCAGCTCTTGCAACTGCTCCATCAACTCTTTCATCTCCGTCGGAGCCAACCGATACAGTGCCTTGGCAACAGGTTGGGCACCCGGTATCAGATCAATCTGAAACTCGATCTCTCGGTCAGGTGGCACTCCCGATAAGCCTTCCGGGAACACGTCTGGAAAATCACACACAACCGGCACATCGGATAGTTGTGGTGTTGGCGTTTCCACATCCTTTACATAAGCCAAGTAGGCGCTACATCCACGCCTCATACACTTTCCCGCCACCGCCATTGAGATTACTTTCGGGATCGTCGTGACCCGATCCCCATAAACAGTTACCGAACTCCCGTCAGGCGCTATCAAACGAATCATCTTCTTACGACACACTATATTCTCCTCGAAGTCCACCAACCAATCCATCCCAAGAACCAACTAGAAACCACCTAAGATCATCACAAACGGTCTAACAGGAAACTTATGGCATTCTAATTCCACATCACAGTTCTCTATCATCTCAGAAATCCTGGTAGACTGTAACACCCGTATTTTTTTAAAGGAAATAAGAGAATAAAAAAGAAAGAAAAGGGAAGGAAATGAAAGTCAACTTAAAGTGGAAGGGTTAAAAGTGTAAAAAGGGCAAAAAGTGATAAAAGTTGGTGAAAAAGGTGGTATGGCCGTCCATTTGTTCTGCACAACACTCTCATTCGGTTTTTAGAGAGAGAAACAGCAGAGACTTCGAGTTTTAGAGAGAGAAAGAAGAAGAATTCGAAGTTTGAGGTAAGATTAAGTGTTTTAAGTCGTTTTTGGTCGATCTAGTCTCGGTTATATGCTCATATGTGTTATTGCATGTTCGGGTTGTGTGTTTCAGTATGTTTTAGGTGTTAAAAACATCTGAGAAATTTAAGTCTTAGAGTTTGAAGGTTGAAAGCAGCAAGGTGAGTTCTAGACCCCGGTTTTTACTTGTTTTAAACAATCTTTGGGGCTGAAAATGTATGAAAATAGTTTTTATAAAGTTCATGTGTGAATACCCGTATGTTTCATGTATGCATGATGATGTTTTATACTCGTATATGTTATGATGATGTTTAGGAAAGTAAATACAGGTTAAGAACATGTTAAGATGTTGTTTGGGACTGGAAATATGTTAGAAACATATAAAAAGGGTGTTCATGTGCCTAAACAGGGCTCATGCGCCTGCAAAATTATGTTAGAAATATCGAGTATAGGCTCATATATCCAAACAGTAACCTCATACGCCTAAATACTGCCTTAGAAAAACTTAAGTATGACTCATGTGCCTAAACATTATCCTCGTGAGCCTAAACAGTGGTCATATGCCTAGAAAAGTTAGTCGGACGACTAAGTGTAGGGCCATGTGCCCCAACAGTGCTCATGCGCCCGAATAGCTCATGCGCCTAAAGTGAAAAATGTTAAGTGTAGGCTGGTGCACCTACATAGTGATGAAAAGCCTGAACAGGGCTCATGCGCCCAAATAGTTCTCATGCGCCCAAACACTTAGAAATTTTTATAGAATTTTCTGGGAGTCTGTGCCTTAGGGATTTGACCGAGGTTGACTAAGGACTTGTTAATGATGATGTTCTATGCATGATATGATTACTATGATTGTTCCTTATTATAGTTATTGCTACTACTATTATTACTTATAGTATGTGACTTTACGTGGTATGTTATTATCGTAACGTAAAGTATATCGTAATAATAAAGTGAAAGAGCAATAAAGAAAAGAAGTGGAACATAAATAAAATGTTAATAAGTCTTGCAAGCTTATAGGAGGGACACAAACGTGTTGTCGTTAGCTCAACTGTGTTGCGGGTTTGCTACCCTTTATGCACACAGGGTCAATCAATTGAGATTGGCGGGACCTTTGTAGCGTGCCCTGGGTGATTGGGTCGGCCTTGTACATAGTACACACAACCCTTTCGAGGGATACAGTTGACCCTTTCGAGGGATACAGTTGACCCTTTCGAGGGATATAGATTGCCCATCACCCGTTTTCCATCGCGCATATAGTTAGGGCATTGCGCATTGGTCCATACAGACAGTGGAACATAAAGTTAAAAAGTTTACAGACAAGGCATACAGTACAGAGAACGAACAATATTTGTTCATATAGTTAATGCGTGCTCGCATATACAGTACAGAGTTGTATTTTACAGAAAAGAGTATTTTCATATACAACATATAGAAAGTATTTTATTATGCATAAAACTAGAGCTCACTCAGCAACGCTGACTTTTATACATTTTCAGTTGGCAGGTAAATATTGCTGAGGATGGCACGAGGGTGAAGCTACTCGGCAGGGAAAGACTAACATCCATTCTTAATAGAAATCACTATTGTTTTGTAATGCATCTAAACTATTCTTTTGTAAACTGATTAAACCAAGGTGTATTGTTTAGGAACAGTGTTTATAATGAAATGAATGGCTTTTGTTAAATTAATTCCGCTGCTTGAATTTATAATACGTAATATTTTATGTTGTGAATGACCAACTGTGAGGTGCCTGGGATTGGGGCCTTACAAGTTGGTATCAGAGCCAAAGTTTAAGTGAAACGGGTAAATATTTTTAAAAGAAACCTAAACTTAAACTGAAAATGGGACAGAAGGAGGGATGTCAGCCCGAGTAAATCAGAATTATATGTGTGTGCTATTTGGCTTATGTGTTCTTAGTAGATTTAAATACTGACTAAGTCGGGATAGGAAATGCTTGGGGTGTGAAAAGTAAAGTAAGTGGCTAATCACAACTGGCCACTGTAATTAGGGACTTACCATACTTGACATAAACTGAGCTATTACCTTGAATGACTGCTTTAGTGTTTGAATCTTATAGTGCTTAGGAAATGGCTGGGAAGAAACCTTCCAAAGCTTCCAGAGGTAGAGGTAGACCGCGTATGACTAGGAGCAGTGCTAAAGCTGCTGAGACGACCCATGAGAACCCTGAGGTTCCTGACCGGACTGAAGGAAATGAGAATACCAGTCTGAATGCCTCAGCTCGGGAGGCGATTGCCAAGGAGGTGCGCCAGGTCATGCAGGCAGTTTTACCGTCTGTAGTGACTGAAGTTATTCGAGCTGTGAGGAATGAGGAGAGAAAGGAGAAGGAGGATAGGAAAGGATCGACTGGGAAGGAAAGCAAGGGAGAGGAGGAACGGCAGGAGCCTGAGATAGTAGTTTCTGACGAGGAAGGGGAGGAAGCAGTAGGGGGAACGACCAAGGGATGCAGCTATAGGGCCTTCCAGAGGTGCAAGCCCCCAACCTTGAATGGCAATGGCGATGCTGCTGCCACTCACCGTTGGGTGAGGGAGATGGAGGCAGTGTTGGAGATCAGTGAGTGTCGCGAAGATCAAAAGGTGAAGTTCGTGACTCACTCTTTCATCGACTCGGCCTTGTGTTGGTGGGATAATATTGTCCAAGCTGAAGGTTCCAGGGCCATCGGGAAAATACGATGGAACGAGTTGAAGAAGCTGGTAATTGAGGAATTCTGTCCTCACAGGGAACTCGATAAGATCGAGAGGGAGTTCCTACAACTAGAGGCGAGAACCATGACCCACCAGCAGTACAGCACCAGATTCAATGAAATGGCGAGGCTGGTGCCGGATCAAGTGAAGCCGATGTCTCGAAAGATTAACCAGTACATCCAGGGGCTGCCAGCTGACATTCGTAGGCACTTGATTACTGCTCGACCAAGTACTTTTAGGTCGGCAGTGGATTTGGCTAGTAGGCTCTATGATGAGAA
Organism: Flaveria linearis; assembly: GCA_024085815.1. Classification (NCBI taxonomy): domain Eukaryota; kingdom Viridiplantae; phylum Streptophyta; class Magnoliopsida; order Asterales; family Asteraceae; genus Flaveria; species Flaveria linearis. The sequence goes on along the minus strand of CM044001.1, from coordinate 95,903,428 downwards.
AGTAGTGACGGTGGTGGAGGTGAAGAAAGCCGGTGGTGGTGACCGGAATTGGAATGGGAAGAGGTTTGGGCGTGGTGGTTTCACCCCAAACAACAAGAGGATAAGGGTAGATGATCGTAGGGCGTCGTCAAGCTCGGGACCAAAGAAATGTGGCAAATGTGGAAGGGAGTACACCGGTGAGTGCAGAGTGGGGATGAACGTATGCTTCAGGTGTGGCCAGCCTGGCCATATCGCTAGATACTGTAAGAAGCTGAGGGCGGAGAACTCGGGAGCGGAAAATAAGAAGCCAGAAGAAGGAGGGCAGAGGGCAGGTGCTAGAGCTTACACTATGACCCAGGAGGAAGCCAGAGCTGATCCAGATGTTGTGTCAGGTATGTTCCTAGTAAACCAAACTCTCGCTTCTGTGTTACTTGATTCTGGTGCTAGTAGGAGTTTCATCTCTGCTAATTTCTGTGCTAAACTGCCTCTTAGTAGTAAATGCATTGATGAGCCCTATGATGTAGAGACTGCTATTGGTAAGTCCACTAGGGTTACGAATATGATAGAGGACTGTACCTTAGAGTTAGAAGGTCATAGGTTTGCTGCTAAGTTACATGTGATGCCCCTTGGTGGATTTGATGTAGTACTAGGGATGGATTGGTTGGCAACCTATGAAGCGAATATCGTGTGCCGTAAGAAGATGATTAGACTGACGGCGTTTGACGGAAGTCCGGTGACAATATATGGCGATCGGGTTATGACGATTCCAAAAGTAATTTCGACGGCGGTGGTGGCAAAAGTGCATGAGACGTGGATGTAGCGCTTATCTAGCCTACGTGAAGGATGTGGACACGACAACACCACAATTGTCCGATGTGCCGGTTGTGTGTGACTTTCCCGATGTGTTTCCAGAGGACCTATCGGGTGTGCTACCGGATCGCGAAATCGAATTTCAAATTGACTTGATACATGGTGCCCAACCTGTTGCCAAGGCACCGTATCGATTAGCTCCGACTGAGATGAAGGAGTTAATGGAGCAACTGCAAGAATTACTCGATAAAGATTTTATCAGGCCGAGTATCTCTCCTTGGGGTGCTCCGATCTTGTTCGTAAAGAAGAAGGACGGTAGCATGAGAATGTGTATCGACTACCGTGAGTTGAATAAGTTGACAATAAAGAATCGGTATCCGTTACCGAGGATTGACGACTTGTTTGATCAGCTCCAAGGTGCCAGTTGGTTCTCGAGGATAGATCTTCGATCTGGCTACCGTCAGCTGAAAGTGAAGGAGCAGGATATTCCTAAAACAGCTTTTCATACGCGTTATGGACACTACGAGTTTCTCGTTATGTCCTTTGGTTTAACCAACACGCCAGCTGCTTTTGTGGATTTGATGAATCGGGTGTGTCGGCCAATGTTAGATAAATCAATGATTGTGTTCATCGATGATATCCTGATTTATTCAAGGGGTAAAGAAGAGCATGCTGGTCACATTCGGGAGGTGTTAGAAACTCTGAGAAGGGAGAAGTTGTATGCTAAATTCTCCAAGTGTGCTTTTTGGCTACGCGAGGTGCAATTTCTGGGTCACGTGGTAAATGCTGAGGGAATCATGGTGGACCCAGCAAAGGTGGAGGCCGTGATGCAGTGGAAGTCTCCTAAGATGCCATCCGAAATTCGTAGCTTCTTGGGATTGGCGGGCTACTACAGGAGATTTATTCAAGATTTCTCCAAGATAGCCTCACCTTTGACAAAATTGACTCATAAAGACGTGAAGTTCATGTGGGATCGAGAACAGAAGGATGCCTTTGAGGAGTTGAAGACGAGACTAACACAAGCTCCTGTCTTGACATTGCCCGAGGGAAATGAAGACTTAGTGGTCTATTCGGATGCATCTTATTCTAGGCTAGGTTGCGTGTTAATGCAACGTGGAAGGGTAATAGCTTATGCATCTCGACAACTGAAAACCCACGAAGTTAACTATCCCACGCACGATCTAGAACTAGCCACGGTGGTTTTTGAGTTGAAGATTTGGCGGCACTATCTATACGGGACGAAGTGCACCATCTTCACTAACCATAAAAGCTTGAAGTACTTCTTCGAGCAGAAAGATCTAAACATGAGGCAGAGGCGATGGTTGGAGCTCATAAAGGATTATTATTGCGAAATCCATTACCATCCGGGCAAGGCCAACGTGGTGGCGGATGCCCTTAGCCAAAAAGAAAGGCCTGAGCCGATCCGGATGAAGGCTTATCAGCTGATTATGACCTCCGATGTGATGACACAGATTTAGGAGTTCCAAGACGAGGCTTTGAAAGAAGATCGTCTTAACTCCGAAAGGATGAGAGTTCTAGTTACGGAATTAGGCGAGAACATTCTTGGTGTTAAGACACGATTAGGGCGAATGTGGATTCCTCGATACGGGGATTTACGTGGAAAGATTATGGATGAGGCCCATAAGACTCGATACTCTCCATTCACCCCGGTGCTACCAAGATATATCATGATATGAAGAAAGATTACAGGTGGCCGGGTATGAAACGCAACGTAGTGGAGTACGTGAGTAAGTGCCTTACTTGTCTCCAAGTGAAGGAGGCACACCAGAAACCGTATGGGAAAATCCAACCGTTGGATATACCCGAATGGAAGTGGGAGCATATCACCATGGACTTCATTACTAAGCTACCTCGCACGTCAATGGGATGTGATACTATTTGGGTGATTGTTGACCGACTAACAAAGAGTGCTCACTTCCTACCGATCCGCGAGACGTATTCATCCGAAAGATTGGCGGATCTATTCATCAAGGAAATCGTAGCTCGTCATGGCGTGCCAGTGACTATTGTATCGGATCGTGACACCCGGTTTACGTTGAAGTTTTGGAGAAGATTCCATGATGCAATGGGGACGAGGCTACACATTAGTACAGCATATCATCCTTAAACGGACGGTCAGTCTGAGAGGACGATACAGACGCTCAAGGATATGCTTCGAGCATGCGTGATCGATTTCGAAGGAAGTTGGGATGACCACCTGCCGTTAGCAGAATTCTCGTACAACAACAGTTATCATGCCAGTATTGGCATGCCACCTTACGAGATACTATACGATAGAAGATGCAGGACGCCCGTATGTTGGGGAGACATTGGGCAGAAAGAGCTGGGAGGTGTTGAGGTGATCGAAGCTACGACTAAGAAGTTGGAAAAGATCAAAGCCTTCATGAAGGCGGCGAAAGATAGACAAAAGTCGTATGCTGACAAGAGGCGAAGACCAACAGAGCTCAAGGTTGGCGACCGAGTCATGTTGAAGGTCTCACCTTGGAAAGGAATTATCCGATTCAGGAAACGAGGTAAGTTAAGCCCGAGATATATAGGACCTTTCCGAATCATCGCATGAGTAGGAGAGGTGGCCTATCGACTCGAATTGTCAGATGAGTTAAGTGGAATTCACCCGACATTCCATGTATCTCATCTACAGAAGTGTTTAGCAGACGAGGATATGATTGTACCACTAGAGGATATCGAGGTGGATGAACGGCTCAACTACGTAGAACAACCAGTGGCAATCATTGATCGTAAGGAGAAGAGGTTAAGGAATAAAGTGGTTCCTCTTGTACGTGTACAGTGGAAGCACAGGAAGGGATCCGAATCCACATGGGAGACTGAGGAAGAGATGAGGCAGCATTATCCTCATCTGTTTGAGGAATAACAGGTTTCGGGGACGAAACCTATATAAGGGAGGTGGACTTGTAACACCCGTATTTTTTTAAAGGAAATAGGAGAATAAAAGAGAAAGAAAAGGGAAGGAAATGAAAGTCAACTTAAAGTGGAAGGGTTAAAAGTGTAAAAAGGGCAAAAAGTGATAAAAGTTGGTGAAAAAGGTGGTATGGCCGCCCATTTGTTCTGCACAGCACTCTCATTCGGTTTTTAGAGAGAGAAACAGCAGAGACTTCGAGTTTTAGAGAGAGAAAGAAGAAAAATTCGAAGTTTGAGGTAAGATTAAGTGTTTTAAGTCGTTTTTGGTCGATCTAGTCTCGGTTATATGCTTATATGTGTTATTGCATGTTCGGGTTGTGTGTTTCAGTGTGTTTTAGGTGTTAAAAACATCTGAGAAATTCAAGTCTTAGAGTTTGAAGGTTGAAAGCAGCAAGGTGAGTTCTAGACCCTGGTTTTTACTTGTTTTAAACAATCTTTGGTGCTGAAAATGTATGAAAATAGTTTTTATAAAGTTCGTGTGTGAATACCCGTATGTTTCATGTATGCATGATGATGTCTTATACTCGTATATGTTATGATGATGTTTAGGAAAGTAAATACAGGTTATGAACATGTTAAGATGTTGTTTGGGACTGGAAATATGTTAGAAACATATAAAAAGGGTGTTCATGTGCCCAAACAGGGCTCATGCGCTTGCAAAATTATGTTAGAAATATCGAGTATAGGCTCATATGTCCAAACAGTAACCTCATTCGCCTAAATACTGCCTTAGAAAAACTTAAGTATGACTCATGTGCCTAAACAGTATCCTCGTGAGCCTGAACAGTGGTCATATGCCTAGAAAAGTTAGCCGGATGACTAAGTGTAGGGCCATGTGCCCGAACAGTGCTCATGCGCCCGAATAGCTCATGCACCTAAAGTGAAAAATGTTAAGTGTAGGCTGGTGCGCCTACATAGTGATGAAAATCCTGAACAGGGCTCATGCGCTCAAATAGTTCTCATGCGCCCAAACACTTAGAAATTTTATAGAATTTTATGGGAGTCTGTACCTTAGGGATTTGACCGAGGTTGACTAAGGACTTATTAATGATGATGTTCTATGCATGATATGATTACTATGATTGTTCGTTATTATAGTTATTGCTACTACTATTATTACTTATAGTATGTGACTTTACGTGGTATGTTATTATCGTAACGTGAAGTATATTGTAATAATAAAGTAAAAGAGCAATAAAGAAAAGAAGTGGAACATAAATAAAATGTTAATAAGTCTTGCAAGCTTATAGGACGGACACGATCGTGTTGTCGTTAGCTCAACTGTGTTGCAGGTTAGCTACCCTTTATGCACACAGGGTCAATCAATTGAGATTGGCGGGACCTTTGTAGCGTGCCCTGGGTGATTGGGTCGGCCTTGTACATAGTACACACAGCCCTTTCGAGGGATACAGTTGACCCTTTCGAGGGATACAGTTGACCCTTTCGAGGGATATAGATGGCCCATCACCCGTTTTCCATCGTGCATATAGTTAGGGCATTGCGCATTGGTCCATACAGACAGTGGAACATAAAGTTAAAAAGTTTACAGACAAGGCATACAGTACAGAGAACGAACAATATTTGTTCATATAGTTAATGCGTGCTCGCATATACAGTACAGAGTTGTATTTTACAGAAAAGAGTATTTTCATATACAACATATAGAAAGTATTTATTATTCATAAAACTAGAGCTCACTCAGCAACGCTGACTTTTATACATTTTCAGTTGGCAGGTAAATATTGCTGAGGATGGCACGAGGGTGAAGCTACTCGGCAGGGAAAGACTGACATCCATTCTTAATAGAAATCACTGTTGTTTTGTAATGCAGATAAACTATTCTTTTGTAAACTGATTAAACCAAGGTGTATTGTTTAGCAACAGTGTTTATAATGAAATGAATAGCTTTTGTTAAATTAATTCCGCTGCTTGAATTTATAATACGTAATATTTTATGCTGTGAATGACCAACTGTGAGGTGCCCGGGATTGGGGCCTTACATAGACTTACCTATGGTCGTTTCTACATCAAACGGCATGTCAACACGTCTACTAATAACATGCAGTTTAGCACAGAAAGCCGTAGAAATAAAACTTCTACTGGCAACCGAATCAAACAACACAGAAGCTAAAGTTTGGTTCACCAGAAACGTACCGGACACAACATCAGGGTCCGTCCTAGCCTCCTCCTGCGTCATCATGAATGCCCTGGCGCTCGCCCTCGGTCCTTCACTCCCCGTCTTCTTCACCCCGGAACCCTCGGCTCTGGGCTTCTTACAATCTTTACACATATGACCACTTTCCCCACATTTGAAGCACTTCGTACCCCTGCAATCCCTAGCCATATGACCAGGCTTCCCACACTTGAAGCAAACATTCAACCCCCATCTACACTCACCACCGTTCTCCTTCCCATATTTGCCACACTTTCTCAATCCCGTACCCGGCGTGGCTACAAGGCGATCATCCACCCGTGCCTTCTTGTTACCCGTCGAGGCCTCACCCCGACCAAACCTCTTCCCATTCTAGTTTCGATCCCCACCACCCTTCTTACTACCTTCAGACATGTCAACACCACAATTGTCCGATGTGCCGGTTGTGTGTGACTTTCCCGATGTGTTTCCTGAGGACCTATCGGGTGTGCTACCGGATCGCGAAATCGAATTTCAAATTGACTTGATACCTTGTGCCCAACCTGTGGCCAAGGCACCGTATCGATTAGCTCCGACTGAGATGAAGGAGTTAATGGAGCAACTGAAAGAATTGCTCGATAAAGGTTTTATCAGGCCGAGTATCTCTCCTTGGGGTGCTCCGATCTTGTTCGTAAAGAAGAAGGACGGTAGCATGAGAATGTGTATCGACTACCGTGAGTTGAATAAGTTGACAATAAAGAATCGGTATCCGTTACCGAGGATTGACGACTTGTTTGATCAGCTCCAAGGTGCCAGTTGGTTCTCGAGGATAGATCTTCGATCTGGCTACCATCAGCTGAAAGTGAAGGAGCAGGATATTCCTAAAACAGCTTTTCGTACGCGTTATGGACACTACGAGTTTCTCGTTATGTCCTTTGGTTTAACCAACGCGCCAGCTGCTTTTATGGATTTGATGAATCGGGTGTGTCGGCCAATGTTAGATAAATCAATGATTGTGTTCATCGATGATATCCTGATTTATTCAAGGGGTAAGAAGAGCATGCTGGTCACATTCGAGAGGTGTTAGAAACTCTGAGAATGGAGAAGTTGTATGCTAAATTTTCCAAGTGTGCTTTTTGGCTACGCGATGTGCAATTTCTGGGTCACGTGGTAAATGCTGAGGGAATCATGGTGGACCCAGCAAAGGTGGAGGCCGTGATGCAGTGGAAGTCTCCTAAGACGCCATCCGAAATTCGTAGCTTCTTGGGATTGGCGGGCTACTACAGGAGATTTATTCAAGACTTCTCCAAGATAGCCTCACCTTTGACAAAATTGACTCATAAAGACGTGAAGTTCATGTGGGGTCGAGAACAGAAGGATGCCTTTGAGGAGTTGAAGACGAGACTAACACAAGCTCCTGTCTTGACATTGCCCGAGGGAAATGAAGACTTAGTGGTCTATTCGGATGCATCTTATTCTGGGCTAGGTTGCGTGTTAATGCAACGTGGAAGGGTAATAGCTTATGCATCTCGACAACTGAAAACCCACGAAGTCAACTATCCCACGCACGATCTAGAACTAGCCGCGGTGGTTTTTGCGTTGAAGATTTGGCGGCACTATCTACGAGACGAAGTGCACCATCTTCACTAACCATAAAAGCTTGAAGTACTTCTTCGAGCAGAAAGATCTAAACATGAGGCAGAGGAGATGGTTGGAGCTCATAAAGGATTATTATTGCGAAATCCATTACCATCCGGGCAAGGCCAACGTGGTGGCGGATGCCCTTAGCCAAAAAGAAAGGCCTGAGCAGATCCGGATGAAGGCTTATCAGCTGATTATGACCTCCGATGTGATGACACAGATTAAGGAGTTCCAAGACGAGGCTTTGAAAGAAGATCGTCTTAACTCCGAAAGGATGAGAGGTCTAGTTACGGAATTGGGAAAGAACACTCTTGGTGTTAAGACACGATTAGGGCGAATGTGGATTCCTCGATACGGGGATCTACGTGGAAAGATTATGGATGAGGCTCATAAGACTCGATACTCCATTCACCCCGGTGCTACCAAGATATATCACAATATGAAGAAAGATTACTGGTGGCCGGGTATGAAACGCTATGTAGTGGAGTACGTGAGTAAGTGCCTTACTTGTCTCCAAGTGAAGCAGGCACACCAGAAACCGTATGGGAAAATCCAACCGTTGGATATACCCGAATGGAAGTAGGAGCATATCACCATGGACTTCATTACTAAGCTGCCTCGCACGTCAAGGGGATGTGATACTATTTGGGTGATTGTTGACCGACTAACAAAGAGTGCTCACTTCCTACCGATCCGCGAGACATATTCATCCGAAAGATTGGCGGATCTATTCATCAAGGAAATCGTAGCTCGTCATGGCGTGCCAGTGTCTATTGTATCGGATCGTGACACCCGGTTTACGTTGAAGTTTTGGAGAAGATTCCATGATGCAATGGGGACGAGGCTACACATTAGTACAGCATATCATCCTCAGACGGACGGTCAGTCTGAGAGGACGATACAGACGCTCGAGGATATGCTTCGAGCATGCGTGATCGATTTTGAAGGAAGTTGGGATGACCACCTGCCATTAGCAGAATTCTCGTACAACAACAGTTATCATGCCAGTATTGGCATGCCACCTTACGAGATGCTATACGGTAAAAGATGCAGGACGCCCGTATGTTAGGGAGACATTGGGCAGAAAGAGCTGGGAGGTGTTGAGGTGATCGAAGCTACGACTAAGAAGTTGGAAAAGATCAAAGCCTTCATGAAGGCGGCAAAAGATAGACAAAAGTCGTATGCTGACAAGAGGCGAAGACCAATAGAGCTCAAGGTTGGCGACCAAGTCATGTTGAAGGTCTCACCTTGGAAAGGAATTATCCGATTCAGGAAACGAGGTAAGTTAAGCCCGAGATATATAGGACCTTTCCGAATCATCGCACGAGTAGGAGAGGTGGCCTATCGACTCGAATTGCCAGATGAGTTAAGTGGAATTCACCCGACATTCCATGTATCTCATCTATAGAAGTGTTTAGCAGACGAGGATATAATTGTACCACTAGAGGATATCGAGGTGGATGAACGGCTCAACTACGTAGAACAACCAGTGGCAATCATTGATCGTAAGGAGAAGAGGTTAAGGAATAAAGTGGTTCCTCTTGTGCGTGTACAGTGGAAGCACAAGAAGGGATCCGAATCCACATGGGAGACTGAGTAAGAGATGAGGCAGCATTATCCTCATCTGTTTGAGGAATAACAGGTTTCGGGGACGAAACCTATATAAGGGAGGTGGACTTGTAACACCCGTATTTTTTTAAAGGAAATAAGAGAATAAAAGAGAAAGAAAAAGGAAGGAAATGAAAGTCAACTTAAAGTGGAAGGGTTAAAAGTGTAAAAAGGGCAAAAAGTGATAAAAGTTGGTGAAAAAGGTGGTATGGCCGCCCATTTGTTCTGCACAACACTCTCATTCGGTTTTTAGAGAGAGAAACATCAGAGACTTCGAGTTTTAGAGAGAGAAAGAAGAAAAATTTGAAGTTTGAGGTAACATTAAGTGTCTTAAGTCGTTTTTGGTCGATCTAGTCTCGGTTATATGCTCATATGTGTTATTGCATGTTCGGGTTGTGTGTTTCAGTGTGTTTTAGGTGTTAAAAACATCTGAGAAATTCAAGTCTTAGAGTTTGAAGGTTGAAAGCAGCAAGGTGAGTTCTAGACCCCGGTTTTTACTTGTTTTAAACAATCTTTGGGGCTGAAAATGTACGAAAATAGTTTTTATAAAGTTCATGTGTGACTACCCGTATGTTTCATGTATGCATGATGATGTCTTATACTCGTATATGTTATGATGATGTTTAGGAAAGTAAATACAGGTTAAGAACATGTTAAGATGTTGTTTGGGACTGGAAATATGTTAGAAACATATAAAAAGGGTGTTCATGTGCCCAAACAGGGCTCATGCGCTTGCAAAATTATGTTAGAAATATCGAGTATAGGCTCATATGTCCAAACAGTAACCTCATTCGCCTAAATACTGCCTTAGAAAAACTTAAGTATGACTCATGTGCCTAAACAGTATCCTCGTGAGCCTGAACAGTGGTCATATGCCTAGAAAAGTTAGCCGGACGACTAAGTGTAGGGCCATGTGCCCCAACAGTGCTCATGCGCCCGAATAGCTCATGCGCCTAAAGTGAAAAATGTTAAGTGTAGGATGGTGCGCCTACATAGTGATGAAAAGCCTGAACAGGGCTCATGCGCCCAAATAGTTCTCATGCGCCCAAACACTTAGAAATTTTTATAGAATTTTATGGGAGTCTGTGCCTTAGGGATTTGACCGAGGTTGACTAAGGACTTATTAATGATGATGTTCTATGCATGATATGATTACTATGATTGTTCCTTATTATAGTTATTGCTACTACTATTATTACTTATAGTATGTGACTTTACGTGGTATGTTATTATCGTAACGTGAAGTATATTGTAATAATAAAGTGAAAGAGCAATAAAGAAAAGAAGTGGAACATAAATAAAATGTTAATAAGTCTTGCAAGCTTATAGGAGGGACACGACCGTGTTGTCGCTAGCTCAACTGTTTTGCGGGTTAGCTACCCTTTATGCACACAGGGTCAATCAATTGAGATTGGCGGGACCTTTGTAGCGTGTCCTGGGTGATTGGGTCGGCCTTGTACATAGTACACACAGCCCTTTCGAGGGATACAGTTGACCCTTTCGAGGGATACAGTTGACCCTTTCGAGGGATATAGATGGCCCATCACCCGTTTTCCATCGCGCATATAGTTAGGGCATTACGCATTGGTCCATACAGACAGTGGAACATAAAGTTAAAAAGTTTACAGACAAGGCATACAGTACAGAGAACGAACAATATTTGTTCATATAGTTAATGTGTGCTCGCATATACAGTACAGAGTTCTATTTTACAGAAAAGAGTATTTTCATATACAACATATAGAAAGTATTTTATTATGCATAAAACTAGAGCTCACTCAGCAACGCTGACTTTTATACATTTTCAGTTGGCAGGTAAATATTGCTGAGGATGGCACGAGGGTGAAGCTACTTGGCAGGGAAAGACTGACATCCATTCTTAATAGAAATCACTGTTGTTTTGTAATGCAGATAAACTATTCTTTTGTAAACTGATTAAACCAAGGTGTATTATTTAGCAACAGTGTTTATAATGAAATGAATGGCTTTTGTTAAATTAATTCCGCTGCTTGAATTTATAATATTTAATATTTTATGCTGTGAATGACCAACTGTGAGGTGCCCGGGATTGGGGCCTTACATAGACTTACCTATGGTCGTTTCTACATCAAACGGCACGTCAACACGTCTACTACTAACATGCAGTTTAGCACAGAAAGCCGCAGAAATATAACTTCTACTGGCACCCGAATCAAACAACACAGAAGCTAAAGTTTGGTTCACTAGAAACGTACCGGACACAACATCAGGGTCCGTCCTAGCCTCCTCCTGCGTCATCATGAATGCCCTGGCGCTCGCCCTCGGTCCTTCACTCCCCGTCTTCTTCACCCCGGAACCCTCGGCTCTGGGCTTCTTACAATCTTTACACATATGACCACTTTCCCCACATTTGAAGCACTTCGTACCCTTGCAATCCCTAGCCATATGACCAGGCTTCCCACACTTGAAGCAAACATTCAACCCCCATCTACACACACCACCGTTCACCTTCCCATATTTTCCACACTTTCTCAATCCCGTACCCGGCGTGGCTACACGGCGATCATCCACCCGTGCCTTCTTGTTACCCGTCGAGGCCTCACCCCGACCAAACCTCTTCCCATTCCAGTTTCAATCCCCACCACCCTTCTTACTACCTTCAGCCACCACCACTACCGTCCTCTCATCATATAACCTCCCTGCCAATTCCACTGCCGACCTAAACGTGCTCGGTCGGGCAGCGATCATGTGCCTGTGAATATCCACGGGTAAAGCCTGAATGTACCTCTTAATCTTCCGTGATAGAGGCGTCACCTGATCCGGCACCAGACGTGCCATTTCGTTGAACTTTGTGGTGTACTGCTGATGTGTCATGGTTCCCGCCTCCAGCTGCGGGAACTCCCTCTCAACTTTATCCATCTCCCGATGAGGACAGAACTCCTCAATAACCAACTTCTTTAGCTCAGGCCATCTCATTCTCTTGATTGCCCTGCTACCCTCGGCTTGGACTATATTGTCCCACCAGCACAGAGCCGAGTCCACGAAAGAGTGGGCAGCAAACTTTACTTTCTGATCCTCCCGGCACTCGCTGATGTTCAAAACAACCTCCATTTCTCTCACCCACCGGTGAGCAGCAGCAACAGTGCCGTTACCATCAAAAGTAGGGGGCTTGCATCATTGAAACGCCCCATAGTTACAGCCCCGTACTGCCTCCGGTACAGGATCATCTTCTTCCTCTTCTCCATCATCGGAGAAAACCGGCTCAGTTTCCGGTTGCTCTCGTCCTCCCGCGGACCTGTTCCTCTCTTTCCTTTCCCCTTCTCGTACAGCCTTTATCACTTCGATCACCACAGACGGTAAGATCGTCTGCATGACCTGATGCACCTCTTCAACCACCGCCTCTTTCACTGAGGCCCTTAGATTGCACTCTCATCACCACCCTCTGGATGAGGGGTCTCGGATCCCTCAGGAACCACCTTCTTAACTCTAGGTCTACCTCTCTTGGGCCGCGATACAGCACCAAGTCCACCACGTGAGGCTTTGGATGATCTACCACCGGCCATCCTCTATAACACACTGAAAGATTCAAACACCAATACGGTCATTCAAGGGAATAGCTCAGTTTAGGTCAAGTATAGTAAGTCCCTAATTACAGTGGCCAGTTAGCCACTTACTTTACTCTTCGTACCCCGAGCATTACCTGTCCTGACTACATCAGTATCTAAATCTACCAGTAACACATAAACCAAATAACATGCATACATAATACCAATTAACATTAAGAAATACTTGATGGCACGCAACTACTCAGATTGGCATCCCTTCCCTTTTCGTCCCATTTTCAGTTTAAGTTAAGGTTCATTTTGAAAATTTACCCATTTCACTTAAACTTTTGCTCTGATACCAACTTGTAAGGCCCCGTTCCCGGGCACCTCACAGCTGGTCATCGTCATACTTAAAACATATCATTATATAATCTTTACTAAATCATACAGCGGAAAATTTCAAAAGACATCTCATTTCATTGTAAATACTTTTGCCAAATAATGCATCGTCAGTTAGTTTACGAAACACATTGTTGTATTACATCGCAAAAGCATTCCATAAATGGGTGCCATCCCAAAAGAGCTGAGTAGCCGCCTCGTGCCATCCTCAGCAACATTACTTGCCAACTGGAAACACATAAAAAGTCAGCGTTACTGAGTGAGTTCTAGTTTTATAATAAAACATACTTTTTTTTCTTTAAAACCGTTCCTTACGTGCATGCGATCACACATCATACGTACACATAGATAATATTATTATTATCTTCATCATTCGTTCGTTAACTTTTGTTCATTTAGCGTACATCGTTAACATTCACATTCATTCGTACTTTCATTGCATTTATTCGTACGTTCATTACTTTCGATGACATGTACATACCCCGAACATTGTGCACGGAGCGGGTAACTGAGGCTGAGGTCTCTCATAGACCTTGAACATTAGGCACGGGGCTGGCTCCAGTACCTAGGGTAAGTACACTCATCACTTATCTTTCCTCATTCATTTGGATCAATGCCTTATGCTATACCCCGAACATTGTACACAAAGCTGATGCTGGACCTGTAGTAATTAAATCACGATCATTGTGCACGAATCTGATCTAGTCATCTAGGGCAAGCATCAAGGATCCAGTACATATGGTCAATCACAGGGATTGTTCATCCGCATTTCTTTTTGTTCATCCGCATTTCTTTTTGTTCATCCGCATTTCTTTTTGTTCATCCGCATTTCTTTTTGTTCAAGCATGAACATAGATCAAAATCACACCATACACGCAACATCCACACATTCAACGTACGGGTATGAAACCCAAGTTTTATGAAAAGTTCAATTATGCATCTCCAGCCCCAAAATCAGTTAAAAACATGTAAAAGAGGGGTTCTGAACTCACCTTTGCAGCTCTTGAGTATGGCTTCTCCCAAACTCGTTTGTAATTGAGTTCAACCGCCTAGAAACCCACTTGAATTCGACTTTTTAGCTGTTGTTCTTCAAAATCCGAATCTGCACTTTCTCTTTCTAAAAATCTGATGATTTGGGGTTGTAAGAAGAGAGTGGGCAGCCATGCCCATGTTACACCCACTTTTCCAACCTTTTGTCCTTTTTGACACTTTTTACCACTCAACTTGGGTAAATATCTTTTCTTTCTTTTTCTTCACTTTATTCTTTCTTTCTTTTTTTGTTAAAAATAACCGGGTGTTACATTTAGCACAAACTTTATTTATATGTATGAAAATGCTTTTGATTTTTAACTAGCCTACTGCAGCTTTCTAATTATAGCAATGGGTTTTCAAGTGTTGTGGAGTTTTGATCCTACTTGTCTTGATGTTCATGCTTTAAGGTTAAAGAGAGATCAGGAAATAGAATGTGGGCATATCAGGTTGCAAGAATTAAATTTGAAAACTTTCTGCTTTTGAAGGTGACCGCATGGAGATTATGGATTGAATTGAATACATATGCTTTCGTTCATCCTAGTGCTCGAGGTTAGCAATATGCTTCTGTTATCCTTTCAAGTAAAGTTACTAAATAGGAAGTTGTGGGCCTTCAGATTCATTTTTTTGTTGTTTCAGGGAAGTTATATGGCTTGATTATTTCACCAATCTCCCTTTAAAGGTAATTACTTGCTTTCTCTTATAAGGTCTCTAAAGTTGTGATGGTTGCTTCGTAAACTATAAATATGTTCGTAGGTTTGCTTAAAATTAGCAACAGATTTTCTATAATTATGTGTAAACACACGTTACGATTCTTTATAGCCGGCCAGTTTTTTGGTATAGATATAATTTTGTCATTCATCAGTTGTAATGTTAACATTGTAATGTTAACATGGACTATAGTTTTACTACTCAACAACCAAGATACACTAAAATTTGCTCAACATGAGCTCAATATTCGATGTCAGAAAAAGGAGATTGGTGGACGAATAAGACACTAAACACTTTGTGTACCTTTGATCTATTATCTTGTATGATAGCCATTAGTTTATTAAGACTTTCACATAGTTCAACTTCTAATTACTTGTGTAGGTTTTTTGTTTATTTTTTAAATCACATGTTTAGTTAAGTTGATTAATGTATCAGTATATACCATTTCTATATGCGTACTTTTCAGTTTAATGTAAACATTAGAAAAAATTGGTGTTTGTGAAGGAACTTGATCATATAAAAGAAGTTGAAAATTTTCAAGGGTCCTTGCTTGTATAGGAGAAGGTATTCCTTTAAATTAGTTGTCCCCGTAATCAACAATTAATTTTCAAGATGATGGACCATTAAATATATATTACCAGCGGTGAGTGTAACCACTTGTAAGATTAATTATGACCATCCGATTTGTTTGATATAAAATCACAGCCGCCATAATTCGATGGTTGTGTCAGTTCTGGAGAGGTTACAAGTAGTTGCAATCTCGGTCGACGGTTCCTTCTTTCTTCGGTTTCGTCTCCCGTTTTTCCTCCCCACGTTCACAAGGTAACCTCCTCCCTACGCAAATTCTATATATAGACAAACCTCATCCTTTAGGTTCTAAAATCAAACATTCTAGCGAAAGCTGCTAAAGATCAATGGTGCCCTAACCCACCTTCCGCTATGTTTACCCTGCTATTCGTTGGTAATCCTTGCGTTCTTGAATTGTCGTTGTTCAGAATAAACTCGGCTTCAGATTTTTCAGAATTCCATTCACATCAATGCTTGATTTCAGGTTAGTTTCTATATTGAATAGCTTTAATGATTCAATTTCGTTGAAGAAATAGAGTATTTCATTATCAAATACATAAGTTACAATGAAATTTGGGTTTTTGCTCACCTGTGATGCACCAAAGACTAATCGGAAAACCAATCGTCACTGCATTCTATCATGCCGATTACTGTCATCTCTGTTTTTGTACTCTAATTAAATCGATCTCGCGGCAGGTTATCCCTCTTTATGTTTCGTTGTTCATGACATTTCTCTATAATTCTTCATCCCAGTCGCTGCTTTTAGGTCTCCATCAAAGCCTTTCCTAATTTTTCAATTGATTTGAACTTCTAAAGTAGATATTGATTCTGAATTAACTAATATGGAATCATCGATGCTGGTTAGTGTTTACATGCAAAAAAAATAGGTATGAACTTATGATTTTTTGGTCCATCCATATCTCATATTTATTTCCTTAATGTTTTTATTTAATTTTGGAGGTTGTATCATGTTGTGCCAAATATCTCCTCTAAAAAGTACTTGTGCTTTTTCGTTCGAAGCTATGTATATATATATTTTGTTCCAGGGCACAGGCTATGTATATATCCTTTACTGTTGTTTGAGAGAGTTAATAGATTTTTCTTGGTTCTTTCAGAGAATTGATGGGTATATTAGTAATCAAGTTTAGGTTGGATTGCATGTTATTGATAATTTTGCTTTCAGTATCAAACAATAAGTTTATAATTCAACTAACAGAATGTTTGGCAATTGGCATAATGCTTTGAAAGTAATTTTCTGTGTATTTCATGTTCAAGTTTATTGTTTGGATATAGTGAAAATGATTATGAGCATCTCATTATTTGAAAAGAAATAATTTGTTGACTAAACAGTTTAGAAGTAGATGTAACAAATTTATTATCACTTCTTGATTAGTTGATGGCCATTTCACATGCTACAAACATTTCATTAATTACTTTGATGCATGTGTAGTCTGATGACTTTTGCTTAAGGGGTAATTTTAAAATTTTAATCATATGAACTAATTGTTGTAAGAAGTTTGATTGAATTCTGATAGTTTTCTCTTCTTATCTAACTTTCTTGTCTTTTGTGAACATCTTTTGTGCTTAAGAGAAATTAGAAAGTTTAAAAGGCTAATTGAAATGATGATATAGTTTGCTCAATAGAGCAAGTTAATATGCATGTATTAAAAATAAACTTGATTAACTTTTGACTTGTGTTACGTATTCCTTTTGCAGCAATTTTTAATTCAACGCGTTTAAGACATTAATAAGTACTAGAAGGGTGCCCGCGCAATGCAGCGGGACGACATTTTACATTTGATACGTGCATTTAATATTTTGTTATTCTTGTATTAGTTTTATAAAAGTTTATTATATTTTTCTAAGCTAATTAAAATTTAAACACCAAATAAATGAGTTCTGCATGACAACTTGTATATACGCATTAACTTATTATACCTTATAAAATACAGATCGTATTAGTAAAATGTTTACACCAAAATGTTTAAAAATAAAAACAGGTTAAGTTGTAGTCTCAAAATGTTTTTTAATGTGATAGATTAAAAGATAGAGCTGAAATCTTAAAACATGTTAAGTTTTTTTGTGTATGGTTAGATAATATAAAATTTTATGCAAATATTAGTAAGTGTAAGGTTATTATGTAACTAACTATAAGGGGTAATATGTAAATAATGTTATAAATACTATTTTACCCTTAAAAGAGATTGTATCTTATGCATTGAATATAGTATGTGTTCTTAATTTTATGGTATCTTAAAATACCCCTCTCATATGCTTTATATATAGTATAAAAATAGGAATCACAACATCTACTTTAGCACAAACTTTATTTATATGTATGAAAATGCTTTTGATTTTTAACTAGCCTATTGCAGCTTTCTAATTATAGCAATGGGTTTTCAAGTGTTGTGGAGCTTTGATCCTACTTGTCTTGATGTTCATGCTTTAAGGTTAAAGAGAGATCAGGAAATAGAATGTGGGCATATCAGGTTGCAAGAATTAAATTTGAAAACTTTCTGCTTTTAAAGGTGACCGCAGGGAGATTATGGATTGAATTGAATACATATGCTTTCGTTCATCCTAGTGCTCGAGGTTAGCAATATGCTTCTGTTATCCTTTCAAGTAAAGTTACTAAATGGGAAGTTGTGGGCCTTCAGATTCATTTTTTGTTGTTTCAGGGAAGTTATATGGCTTGATTATTTCACCAATCTCCCTTTAAAGGTAATTACTTGCTTTCTCTTATAAGGTCTCTAAAGTTGTGATGGTTGCTTCGTAAACTATAAATCTGTTGGTAGGTTTGCTTAAAATTAGCAACAGATTTTCTATACTTATGTGTAAACACACGTTATAATTCTTTATAGCCGGCCAGTTTTTTGGTATAGATATAATTTTGTCTTTCACCAGTTGTAATGTTAACATTGTAATGTTAACATGGACTATAGTTTTACTGCTCAACAACCAGGATACACTAAAACTTGCTCAAAATGAGCTCAATATTCGATGTCAGAAAAAAGAGATTGGTGGATGAATAAGACACTAAACACTTTGTGTACCTATGATCTATTGTCTTGTATGATAGCCATTAGTTTATTAAGACTTTCACATAGTTTAACTTCTAATTACTTGTGTAGGTTTTTTGTTGTTTTTTTAAATCATATGTTTAATTAAGTTGATTAATGTATCAGTATATACCATTTCTATATGCATATTTTTCAGTTTGATATAAACATTAGAAAAAATTGGTGTTTGTGAAGGAACTTGATCATATAAAAGAAGTTGAAATTTTTCAAGGGTCCTTGCTTGTATAGGAGAAGGTATTCCTTTAAATTAGTTGTCCCCGCAATCAACAATTAATTTTCAAAATGATGGACCATTAAATATTTTACTATTCTTCACTTGAAATAAGTAGAACTAAGGACCTGCATTATGATCTTTGTGTAGTAAAAATTACAGCTACCGTTAGGTTTCGTAAAGTTTTCAGTTTTATTCTTCTTGGCAGCACATTCAAGAAGTTAAGGCCATTATGGAGATGAAGAAGTTTGCCCACATGGCCATGGGAACAACAAATGTGAGTTGATGTGAAGCTAAAGAGTATGTTTGGAGCCGAGGAATTAAAAGCGTACCAAAAACAACATATGTCCTCTGGACATAAATTAAATCTCCACCGACCAACGCATTTCCCTAAAAAGCACATGCATGTACACATGTCACCCCTTTTTACAAAAATAACACTTTTTACAGGAACTACCCTATATATAGACACACACATATATATATCGGAAATAATCATTTGCCATCAAACATAATTAAATATTAGTATAAGTATTATATAATTGTAAAGTTAAGTTGTGGATCATGGGTATAAAGAACTCGTCAGTAAATGTACATGGATGGCACCGACTTCCCGCCAAGATAGTTAGTGAAAACTTTGTGTTTTATATTCTGCAAATACGTAGTGAGTGTGTGTTTGGAAGATTGTTCGAATCCAATAAATGGATTTAGAGCTTGGATCTTGTGGACTTGTGAATGTAAAGTCGGTGATCGACTTAGAAGATCAGTTTATAATCGGAGGATGTGATGGCACAAATGTTTCGATGTTAAATTCGACATTGCGATTTGGGCAGGAGGACCAGGAAGGATCAAACGTTCATAGTGGGGATGATGGAGAGGATTTAAGTATGGAAATGTTGTGCATTACGGTGAACGATTTCAATCTGGATCAGAAAGAATTGATTGAAAGTAAGGGAAGACAAAAGGCAGTGTCAAAATTTATAATATTTACAAGAGGTAGGAATGGGCGTCGCTGTTCTCTTAGAAATGATGTATGTTATTATTTCAAGCATCTCGGGAAATTCAAGGAGGTATGCAAGAATCAAATTTGAAACAATGAATTTCTTGTAAAAAGAACAGATATGGGTAATTAGGAATTTGGGATGAAATTTGGAGTGTTAGTTTGAATAGAAAAACTCATGCTTGTGGCAACAAGAAACTGTTTAAGAATCTCATAAAATCTGTTAATTTAATGTGACTTGGTTAATATTTAATAATATCATTTGCCTAGTATGCTTTAGTCAACAACTGACCGAGTGTGACGGAGGCAAACGTGGTCAAATGAATGGAGCGAAATGTGGGTTTCTTAGTTTGTTTATTTTCCTTTCTTATAAGCAATTAGCAGTAGTTTTTTTAAGAGTTAAGAGAGAGTGCATTTTAGTTCATCTTTCATTTTTTCTTGTAATCGTATTTCGGTTTCAATAGAAGTCAGAAAATCGTCCCAAAACTTGTGATTGTTTCCTGTTCTCATCTCTGATTTGCCAACATTTGGTATCAGAGCTTGTTTGCTCAATTAGTTTATGCCAAAATACCCTCGATTCAAACCGATGTCGACCGAAACTACCACATCAAACCCCCTGAAGGAAAACAGTTCCGTCTCCCTTCAGATCCCGACCTTGACAGCGACAAACTATACCACTTGGTCTATAAAGATGGATGCGATAATGGATGCTCAAGGGTTATGGGAATCCATTGAAACACCGGTTGGAGTAACCGTGGACGAGAAGAAGAGCAAGACGGCTCGGGCTTTTCTCTTTCAGGCAATCCCGGAGGATGTGCTATTACAAGTGGCGAAGAAGAAGACAGCAAAGGAGGTTTGGGAGTCCTTAAAGGTGAGGTATTTGGGCGCTGATAGGGTTCAAAAGGCCCGATTGGCCACCCTTAAGAGGGAGTTTGAGGCTCTTCGTATGAAAGACGGGGAACCAATGGATGAGTATGCGGGAAAATTGTCCGGAATGATCTCGAAATTTAGTAGTCTGGGAGCAACACTAGAAGATAGTGTTTTGGTTCGAAAGCTTTTCGACACGGTTCCGGATAACTATCTGCAATTGGTCGCTTCCATAGAGCAAACTGCAGATGTGGAGACCATGGCATTTGAGGAGGCTATTGGTCGCATGAAAGCCTACGAAGATCGGTTGAAGCTCCGTCAAAGAAACTCATCTGGTGAGAACACTTTATTACTCACCAAGACTGATGGGCAGTCAAGTTCGAAAGGGTCCGGGCGAATAAATGCAACTCGAGGTCGTGGGTCGAATGGTGAAAGAGGAGGTAGATTTGGTTCAAGAGGCGGTCGTGGGACGGGTCGTGGAAGAGGTGGTCGCTGGGGTGGCGGATCATCTCAAGAAACAGGAAACTCATACCGAAAGCCACGAGATAAAAAACATGTAAAGTGCTTCAACTGTGAACAATTCGGGCACTATGCCTCGGAATGCAAAAATAGGAAAGAAAAGATTGAAGAAACCAATCTTACCCAAAAACAAGAAGAAGAGGTCACCTTACTGTTGAGTGTCTGCGGAGAAGAAACACCATCCATGGTGTTATTGAATGAAGAAAAGGTTTTTCCACGACAATCCGAAAGACAAGTGATGGTAACCGAGATACTTGGTACTTGGATAATGGGGCGAGTAACCACATGACGGGGTTGAAAGAACTGTTTGCTGAATTAGACGAAAGTGTGACGGGTCAGGTGCGTTTTGGTGATGGATCCAAGGTCCAAATTAAGGGTGAAGGGACGATGATCTTCGAATGCAAGAATCATGATCAGTTGGTGATTCCTGATGTTTACTTTATCCCAGCACTCACGAACAACATCTTGAGCCTTGGTCAGATGACAGAAGAAGGCTATGATGTTAGAATGCACCATGAGCTCTTAAGAATGTATGATGGCCAGGGAGGCTTGTCATGAAGGTTCAAAGGTCGGTGAATCGGTTATATAAAATTGATTTAAAGGTGGCAAAGGCTATTTGTATGGCAGTGAGTCTTGAAGATGAAGCATGGACTTGGCACGCTAGAATGGGTCATGCCAATTTTAGTGTACTGGAATCAATGGTGAAAAAAGGTTGGGTGACAGGAATGCCACATATTTCACATCCATCTCAAGTCTGTGAAGGATGTCTTGTAGCAAAACAAACAAGACAAAGTTTCCCGGATAAAGCACAATGGAGAGCATCGAGACCATTGGAACTCATTCATGCTGATCTTTGTGGTCCAATTACACCAGAAACAGTAGGAGGTAACCGGTATTTCTTATTGATTGTCGATGATTACAGTAGATATATGTGGGTTTATTTGTTAAAGTCAAAGGACCAAGCTTTTGCCATGTTCAAGAACTTTAAGATGCAGGTTGAAAAAGAAAGGTCGGAGAAGGTAAAGATGTTACGAACCGATCGCGGAGGAGAATTTAATTCTCACCAATTCATCGACTATTGCAAACAAGAAGGTATCAAACGCCAATTAACGGCTCCCTACACGCCACAACAAAATGGTGTTGTGGAGCGCCGAAATAGAACGGTGCTCGGGATGACACGATCGTTACTAAAAACAATGAACGTCCCAGATTTCTTATGGGGGGAGGCTGTCCGACATTCAGTGTATTTACTCAACAGAATTGAGACGAAGGCGGTGAAAGACATGACTCCTCATGAAGCTTGGAAGGGCAACAAGCCAACACTTCACCACTTAAAGGTGTTTGGCTGTGTTGCATATGTGAAAAATATGTCGAACAATGTCACGAAATTGAGTGATCGAAGTACTGCTATGGTGTATTTGGGGGCTGAAGAAGGAACTAAAGGCTACCGATTGATGAATCCCGGTCGAAACAATGTGGTGGTAGCTTGTCACGTGGTTTTCAATGAAAGTAAACAATGGGCTTGGAATGAGGCCCAAGAGCCTAAAAATAATATATCCAGTTAGTCTAATGTGCAGGTCAAGGATAATTGGGCTGGTCAAAATCAAGCAAACAACGGGGAAGGGAGTACTATGGCAACACCATTCCACGAAGAATCATACACACCGAATGGCTTTTTACAAAATCAGATTGATCCGGACAACACTAGTTCGATATCGAGCAACTCTCAAAGCACGAGCAACAATGGATCGAGCAGCAACTCAGATTACGATCATACACCACCGCGTGGTTTCCATTCCTTAGAAGATCTGTACCAAAGAACTGAACCGATTGAAAATGAAGAATTGTTGTTGGTGGATGATCAGCCAATCACATATGAAAAAGTTATTAAAGATGATGAATGGAAGAAAGCTATGAGAACAGAACTGGATTCAATTGAAAGAAATCAAACGTGGACTATGACTCAATTGCCACCAGGTCATAAGGCAATAGGGTTGAAGTGGGTATTCAAATTGAAGAAAGATGCAACACACAAAGCTAGACTAGTTGCTAGAGGCTTTGTGCAGCAAAAGGGTGTTGATTTTGAAGAGGCTTTCGCTCCTGTTGCTCGTTTAGAAACAATAAGACTCCTTTTAGCTTTAGCAGCAGAGAGGAAGTGGCTTGTGCATCATCTTGATGTCAAGTCAGCCTTCTTAAATGGTGAACTTAAAGAAGAGGTTTACGTGAAGCAGCCTGATGGTTTTGTAGTTAAAGGTAAAGAGGAAATGGTGTGCCGGTTGAACAAGGCTTTGTACGGGTAAGGCAGGCTCCTAGAGCCTGGAATATATGGTTGGATGTGGCACTTAAAGATCTCGGGTTCACCAGATGCGTGCACGAGCAGGCCGTTTATAAGGTACACAATTTGAATTCAATTCTTATTGTTGGTGTTTATGTGGATGACCTTATAGTCACCGGGTCTAGTGAAGCGGTAATTCAAGAGTTTAAAAAGAAGATGAACTTGATCTTTGAGATGAAAGATCTAGGCTTGTTGTCATACTATTTGGGCATAGAAGTGGGTCAAACCAAAGATGGCATTATTATAAAACAGGAAGGGTATGCGAACAAAATACTCAAAATGGCAGGAATGATGAACTGTAATGCAACACTTTGGCCCATGGAACATAAGTTGCAGTTGACAAAAGATGAAGATGGAAAACCAGTGAACCCAACTGAATATAGACGGATCATTGGTAGTCTTCGGTACCTGATTCACACTCGACCTGATTTGAGTTATTCAGTCGGAGTTGTAAGCAAGTTTATGCAGTCTCCAAAAGAAAGTCATTATGCAGCAGTAAAACAAATATTGAGGTACATCAAGGGTACCACCGGGTTTGGTCTGAGGTACCATAAGGGAGGAGATGGAAGGCTGGTCGGTTACAGTGACAGCAGTTACGGGACAGATACCGAGGATCGGAGAGGTACCACGGGTGTTGCGTTTTATTATTCAAACAACTTGATAACATGGGTCTCACAAAAGCAGCAAACAGTGGCACTTAGCTCATGTGAAGCCGAGTACATGGCTGCAAACTCGGCGGCTTGTCAAGCGTTGTGGCTAAGACAGTTGATCAGTGAGTTGACAGGAAAACCAGGTCAGAAAGTAAAGTTATTAGTTGACAACGAACCTGCAATCGCCCTTATGAAAAATCCCGTGTTTCACCAGCGAAGCAAACACATAGATACAAAGTATCATTTCATCCGGGAGTGTGTAGAAAGAGATAAGATACTTGTAGAACATGTGAATGGAAGCTACAGAAGGCAGACTTATTAACTAAGGCACTACCACGGGTTTCGTTTACTGAGATGAGGTCACTGATTAGTGTTGAAGATTTGAAGAACCAAGTCAACATTAAGGGGAAGAATGTTAATTTAATGTGACTTGGTTAATATTTAATAATATCATTTGCCTAGTATGCTTTAGTCAACAACTGACCGAGTGTGACGGAGGCAAACGTGGTCAAATGAACGGAGCGAATAGCCTGCATGAAGTTTGGAGATCATGGGAAGATGTGCAACGTGGGTTTCTTAGTTTGTTTATTTTCCTTTCTTATAAGCAATTAGCAGTAGTTTTTTTTAAGAGTTAAGAGAGAGTGCATTTTAGTTCATCTTTCATTTTTTCTTGTAATCTTATTTCGGTTTCAATAGAAGTCAGAAAATCGTCCCAAAACTTGTGATTGTTTCCTGTTCTCATCTCTGATTTGCCAACAAAATCTTATGGGATTGAGACGTTGGTTCATAGTTTCAATAAGGCTTACTACCGAGGTAAGGGTCAGATCTAGTTATATTGCAACAATACTCACAGACTTATCGAATCGGTGTACTATGTTCCCACGATGAAAAGAAATATATTTAGAACAATTAGCTCTTCAAGGTTTTGAAATAACATTTGAAAGAACCACGTGTTACATAAAAAAGACTTTTGAAACATATATTGAACAAAAGGTTGGGCAAAACAAAGTTGCAGAAAGAATATACGTGGAAGAAGAAGCAAAATCAAGAATCAATGGTTGGAAGTAATCACTTGGACGAAACAGAAGCGTTATCGAATTACTTTGAAGCATCAAAGATTGAATCAAATAAGAACCACAACAAGGATCATATGAACAAACGAAAAGAATACGTGGTTTATCCAAACCATATATGTTCAATCACAGATTGTGTAACTTTCATTGATCTCATTCAAGTTGTAGTGTAAGTGGAGAAATATAAAGAAAAATTCGAGAATGAATTTCAGGCAGTGATTAAGTGGTTTATGGAGGAGTTCTTACAATTAAAATTGAGATGTACTCTACCTATCTATGATGATGAAGGAAGAGAAATCAACATGCTCAATCTTTACATGGTAGTACAACATCATGGTGGAATGGATAAGGTCACAGGCAACAACTATTGGCTGGGGTTTCATTACAACATAACTTGGGTTGATTGGATGATGGAAGACAAGATAAGGGAAGTCTACTACCGATACCTAGCAATGTTGGAACGGTATTACACGAAGGTTAAAGAAGGTAAAGGAACATTTGAAATAGGAGAATGCAGTAAAGCATCTCGTGAAGATTTAAACAATAAGAACGTACTTACCATTCAAGAAAATGAGAGTTAGTGCAGACTGTGACTGGCCACCAGGATGTGGACCTGCAGCAAGATACTAAAGCAAGAAGGACGAGACACCAAGTAATTAACGCCAAAGATTAGGGGAGTTATTAGAAAAATCATTTGACATCAAACATTATTAAATATTAGTATAAGTATTATATAATTGTAAAGTTTAGTTGTGGGTCATGGGTATAAAAGAACCTATTAGTAAATGTAAATGGCTGGCGACAACTTCCCGCCAAACCGTCTGTAACCATCGTATAACCGTCCTAAACATACTGTATAAATAGGGGTCATTGTATGAACGTTTTGGCATTCGAATACAAAATAGTTAGTGAAAACTTTGTGTTTTGTATTCTGCAAATACATAGTGAGTGTGTGTTTGGAAGAGTGTTCAAATCCAATAATCTCTATTACTATATAAAACATATTGGATGGGCAGTGTTGTCATTTCACCATGTATGTAAGACGCGCCCGTTCGGTGCTCACCACCCCTCCGCTTCAATTGAAACGATCGACGGTTTTCCATCGCCGTTTCACCGGCTACCGATCGGTCTCTTTGATGCTCCTTCTGCCTTCTTCACAGCAGATGTACCATCTCATTGAAGGCGCGAATTCAAGCGCCCCGTCGGTTTCAGATCCCCTCGGTCTTCTCCATTATTGTAATTCTTGCACGAATAAACACCACCGGCGGTTTCAATATTCAATTCACCGCTTCAGTTCACGATCGGTGAATATCCTTCGCTGTCGAGGTCTGTGGTTGTTTTGGCCGTGAGGTATTTGTCGATTTCAGCTTGATTTCTTTGATTTGATTAGTTGTTGACCGTTTTAAGTGAATTAGATCTGGATTATAGTGACAATCGATCGTGATTTGTTTGGTGATAGATTTTATTTTGATGATTGTTGTAGGATTGTTCAGATTTAGGCGGTGGCGACGCTCCCCCGAATAACATAATATACATGAACAATTTCAACGACAAAATCAAACTTGACGGTAATCCTCTTTCTATTTTTACATATTGTAATTTATGAACAACTTCTTGCCCTAATTGTTCTCCCTTTGAATTCTTTATGTTCCTTGGTTGTGTAATACACAAATGGGAGACATAATTTTGATGATTATAGCATTATTACCCCTGTTGTGAAGCTGATTGCATAGATTTTGTTGAATCCTTCAAATAATTGAATGAATATGATGTTTTCAGTTTCATGATCTCACTTTCATGATTATTTCAAAGGTTGTGTTCTTTGTAATGCTGACCTGGTACCCTTAATTGATGAAGAATCATATTATGGAAACAGGGACACAAATAGTTTGGTACAAGTAGGCAAGGCTTAATTCCTAAGAAGGTGTTCGTTTGTATGGATATTTGCTTGGACTAAATGATGTCCATTGGTAATGAGTTTTTTTACTAATTGTTGTCATAGTGCTTTCAGTATTAGCAATATATTTTTAAAAGTTCGGTCGATGATGATTATAGCATTATTACCCCTGTTGTGAAGCTGATTGCATAGATTTTGTTGAATCCTTCAAATAATTGAATGAATATGATGTTTTCAGTTTCATGATCTCACTTTCATGATTATATCAAAGGTTGTGTTCTTTGTAATGCTGACCTGGTACCCTTAGTATGTAGTATGGCTTTGTTTGTTCAAATTGGTTGAATGTGGGTTGATACAACTCTGTTCTTTGTATTCCAGTTTCATGATCTCAGATAGTATTTATGAAATTAGTAGTAGGTCCTGCCAAATATTACAATTCTGATAGATTATTTGTTCCTTTTGATCTTCTCAATACAGTTGCTTTATTATCATATGTCTTACTACTTGAGTGTGATTAACATACAGATTTCATGATCTTTTCAATCTCATGATGCCAGTTTCATGATCAAACAAAGGTTGTCTTCTTTGTAATGTGTAATGTTGCTTTCCCCCCTTATGTACCCGACGTTTGTTTTTGAAGCAGGGAAGAAGAATACTTCGTAACATTGTCATTAGCAACGACCTTACAGGTATGTTGGAGGGTGGAGACCGTTGTTCACGTGGCATACTTGCTTTTGGATATATATGGAACAAGAGCAGCCATATACTCGGAAGCAGTTATTTTACAAGGTTATTTAGGCTTTGGTTTATTAAAAAATTGAATATTATTGACTGATGGGCTGTTGACTTCTGTGCTGAAACTTGTGCTGACTTTTTTAAAATAGGATTCAGTTCTTGAATCCCAATTTCCAGAGTTGAGCAAGTACAGGAGCTGTGATCTATCACCTTCAAGCTGGATATGTGTTGCTTGGTATAGCTCTTAAAAGAGGGAAAATGGTGGGGTCTGGTGGATTGGGTAACTGTCACGACCAGTAATATTTTGTACCTGTCACAAACAAGTTCGGTTGACCCGAAACACGTTTTTTTCCGCAATTTTTGTTTTGTAAGCAATTAGTGTGCTAAATACAATTATAGAAGTTATGTTATCTTAGTAAAAATCAAAGTTTCTGAATAGTTGATTCAAGAGATTTTATGCAATAAAATTAAAATTTGGATGACTTCCGGTCTGTTCAACCCTTTGATCGTTTCTTTTTAAGCTACTTCTTATTATACGCATGAACTCATTAGAGATTAAACATAACCTGAATCATCCTATTATAAGTAAATGTGTTGAAATGGCATGTAAATAATGTGACTAAAATACATATTTTTTATAAATGATTATGTACATTATATTATTTTAGAAACAATTGACTATATGGTAATAAATTGATTTAGGAAGTTTTATACGTTAAAAGTACACCGGTAACTATCGACCCATTATTCCCGTTCAATGCGTTTCCTTTTACGCCTTTTTTTGTAAATATTTCCATCCGTAAGTAAATGGGTTGAAATTACCATATCTACTGTTTTTACTGTTTTTGTCAATCTTCTATTCATATTCAACTAACTTTCTTGCAGGTATCCAATCTATCGAATACCCGTGGGACCAACACTAGAAGATCTGGAAGCATCTTTTTTGACCTTGCATTCCTTGTCAACTCAACCTGGAAGTATTCCTCTATCTTTATATTTCTTTCAAGCAAATGCAGATGATATACTTCTAATGAGCCATAACATTTTGTATTTGATGTTCGTACAGGCTACTATGAAGTGGGGTCTTCAAACAGGAACGCACATGGGGTTGACGGGGAGCATGGTCATTCAACAGTTCGGTTACCAGTAATTGGACTGGCGTCCTACAAGCTAAATGGTTCAATCATATCTCCTTATGACCTG